>MU186436.1:8538-37706 GCA_016904865.1 Pissodes strobi
AAATTATGTTAATAACAATATCAAAATATATACACATGTTATGCCATTAAATATTAATTATCAATGAAAATAGAATAATGGTACAAATCATGTTAACAACACTACAAGCCTAACTTTACCGACCTGTAATGACATATCGCAACACAGAATCAAAACAATTCACCAAAATAAACCGTACACTCCGCTGGCTTCTGACTCTCTATTTTCCGTTCTCGAGCAATACCTTTCGAATCTCTTCCAAAAAACCTCGCAAAAACTCGACTTCAATTTATGACTTGATTTATCCTCTACATGTAAGGGGTGTCTCAAAATATACACATATATAGGGTGTCTCAAAAATGAATGTATCAGGTCTAATGAAATAGTATTTTAAAGAGGTGGGTTATCTCAGGACACTTAAAATAAAAAAGTTAAAGGGGGGGCGACATTATAGGGGATCACCCTGTACATTACAACAAAATACAGTAAATAACGGTAAATTACGGTATTTACCGTTATTTACTGTATTTTGTTGTAATGTACAGGGTGATCCCCTATAAAGTCGCCCCCCTTTAACTTTTTTATTTTAAGTGTCCCGAAAAAATTAAAAGTATAGTTATGTAGGTACTGAAAAATACTTTTTTTCTGCGTCTAAAAAATATTGGAAAAATTATCAGTACCTATACAGAGAAAAACAGGAACTGAAAGGAAATGGCAGGCGGTACCATGGGTACCAAATCTGGTACCTCGGTAGGTACCATCAGTTAGCACCATCAAATAGCTCTTGGAAAGTTAAGATAGGAATGTGAAATTAACTTTACTCCTTTTTTAATGGCCTTCTTGCTACCAAGGTGAAAAGTAGCCAAAGTATCGATTTTCAACCGTTTATAGGCTGTGAAACTACTGACTCTAAAGATATAACATCATACATAAATTATGCTTAGAATTTTACGAGGAATCGAAAAATAAATTCATATATAGGGTGATCCATTGAAAAAAATTAACCTTTTGTTTTTCCCTGTACTGATCATTTTTCCAATATTTTTTATAAGCAGAAAAAAAGTATTTTTCAGTACCCACATAACCATACTTTTAATTTTTTTGGGAGACTAAAAATTAAAAAGTAAAAGGGGGCGACTTTATAGGGGATCACACTGTACCATGTTTATCAGCAATATGAACAATATGCGTTAGGGGATTTACTGCCGGCTGCCGGTTATAAGCCGAACCGGGGATTTACTGTCGGCTGTCATTCATTGCCATTCATTTTGTTCTGTGTTGCTCTCGTTTTAAAATTAAATAATATTTAAGGAAAAAAACAATGTTTTATTCACAAACAAAATCAAACCACTCTGTCCTACACCGATACTTACACACCGTAATTTCATTCCCAAGTGGTAATTACATGATTATGTCAAGTTATTTTTTATACATATACATGTACATACATGCTTCTTTGGAAAAATAGCAATTTTTATTTGTAAACTAGTTGGACGTTTCTAAAAGACAGTAATATACACAATTTACATTAATTTACGAATGGAAATCGCTATTAGTTTACTTGCAGTTTACGGTAAATTACGATAATTTATTGTTATTTACCAAAAATATATTACGGTTATTTACCACAGTAATTTACGACACAAATTTATTACTAAGGTAATTAATTTTGGTAATTAACACTCGTAAATTACCAGCGTAAATAACCAAAAATATGAATTACCGTAATTTTACATCACTGATTGTAACCAAAAATATGTTGGGCAAACTAGGAGATCTATACAAACGAGATTCAAGGAACACATAGCTCATTTAAAGTATGGTAGAACAGAAAAATCAAGTGTTGCCGAGCATGCTTTTGATAACAATCATAGAATAACAATTAAAAATTTAAAATTAATTCATAATATAACTGATAGGAGATTATTAGACGCATATGAAAGTATGGAAATTATTAAATGTAAGAATAGTTTAAATAGAGATAGAGGACCTATTCCGTATATACTCTATTTCGAAATGATGCGAAGTAATAAATCATTTTCTGATGGCTGATACATAGGCGTACATAATTACGTACATATACGTACATATTTTAAACGTTTACCTGTCCTAATACTCGGACTTTCCCAGCATTATATTTATCACACTTAGGTTTTTTTATTACTATTGTAAACATTCAAATTTGACGATTTTTTGTATGCATACCCTAAAGTTTAAGTAATTGTAATTTTTCAGTTATATTTGTTCTTCCGAAGAAGACACAGTGTGTTTGTTTCATTTCATAGTTTCAATTAAAATGGCTAATTCAGTTTTCTCTCCAGTGAAACGAGCGAGCAAATGTCCATTTTCTGTTAACGAAAAGAATATTATTCTTAATGTATATGACGCCCTCAAACATCAAAATCCTCTGTATAGCGTTGATACTGTGTTCGCAAATGACGGGTGTTTCAAAAACGTCGATATATAAATTAAGGTGTGAACGAAAAAGTGGAGCTGTAAAACCACCTATACTATCTTCAGGAAGAAAGACGGTGCCTATCGATGAAGACTACAAACTTATAATTAGAAGAACAGTACATTCCTTTTATTTTAATAAGGAAATACCAACCATCGACAAAATTTTAGGAGCCTGGAAGCAAGACCAAAATATGTCTCCAACGATAAGCAGGAAGAAATTGTGGACAACTTTAAAACAAATGAATTTCAGCTGGGAAAAACAAAGCAGAAAATCGCTCCTAATCGAAAAAGATGAAATTATTTGCTGGAGGAGACATTACTTAAGACAGATAAAGCAGTTTCGAAGTGAGAATAGAAAGATTTATTATCTGGACGAAACATGGCTTAATGAAGGATATACGGTTGGGAAGATTTGGCAAGACAAAAATATTTCAAGTTTTCGTCAAGCATTCTTAGAAGGCTGGTCCACCGGACTAAAACCACCATCTGGGAAAGGAAAGCGACTGATTATTACACACCTTGGAAGCATTGATGGTTTTGTTGAGGGCGGTTTGTTAATGTTTGAGTCAAATCATTCTGGCGATTACCATGAAGACATGAATGGCGATGTGTTCGAAGAATATTTTGAACAAATGTTAGATCTCATTCCACCTAATTCTGTGATAGTGATGGACAATGCGAGTTATCATTCCAGAAAAGTTGACAGAATACCAACTAATTCATGGAGAAAAGCGGATATTATTCAGTGGTTTAGGCAGAATAACATACCATTTGATGAAAGTATGGTGAAAAAGGAACTGTTGTCCATAGTGTCCTCAAATAAAGCTCGTTTCACCGAGTATGTAGTTGACAAAATTGCACAGAAACGAAATATTACTATTCTTCGTCTGCCTCCGCATCATTGCGAATTAAATCCCATTGAACTTGTTTGGGCCCAAGTAAAAAGTTATGTAGCAAGGAGAAACACGACGTTTAAAATGAAGGATGTTAAAATTATCTTTGTGGAATCTTTAAAAAATGTCGATTCTGAAAAATGGCGTAAGTGTATTGAGCATGTTATAAAAGAAGAAGAAAAAATGTGGAAACTAGACCATTTAATTGACCTAATTGTAGAGCCTTTAATTATATCCTTGGAACATGACGAAGATTCGACGGATTTTTCTGACGACGAAAATGATATACCATAGTTCTCTACATAACTGTTTACACAAAATCGCAATTCTTATCCCTTATTATATAAATATTATATGTGATAAAATGTTACAGTAATACTAACTGTTTTTGAATATACATAAATAAGTGAATAAATAAAAGTACTTAGGTAAAACAGGTATTTTAAATGAAATACCCAAACGTATGCTACTGCAGGTAGAAAATGGCCCCTTTGCTAATAAAGCCTATTGTTTGCAGCGGGATTGCCATACAAAACAGGGTGGAATGGTTAAAATATAATACAGCAGGCTATAACAGCTGTGGCTAAATATTTAGAAATCACAAAAATTTATTTGACCACTCTGTTAGCGTTTTGCATTTATAAGTAGGTTTTATTACTCCGCACCATTTCGAAATAGAGTATAATCCATTGTATTGGTTGATCAAGCATGACTAGCGGGATTCCAGGATTGGTTCCTTTGGTTCCGCTTGATTAAGCAAATATTTAGTATAAAAGCGAGTTAGGTAGAGTTCTAAATTTAGTTTTAATCATCTCCTGATGATGCTAACATGGTTAGCGAAACGCGCGTCGAGTGCAATAATTGTGTTTTGGTATTGTGGATAAAACTCCGTTTTAGTAATTCTGAAACTTATTAATATATGTCTATGGCATGTTTTCCTCACTTCCTTACATTGATCTCTAAGTTGACAGAATTCAAGGTAGTCAGACTGCCTGCCAAACATTTTAAACCTTTTATGACTTCTTTTCTTTGCTATAATTAAACTACGTAGTTCGGCATTAAACCACTTGGGAAAGGAAGAGGTTTTAAGCTTCTTCATAGGCACATACAAATCAAGTCCCTCCCTGATCCTACTGCAAAACATTTAAGTTTTGAATTGACTTTGACAAGATGACAATAATATCGTTTAATTACTAGTTACTGGTCTTTTAGGTTAGTTACAAGTTGCACAAGCTTTTTACTGTTATGCATTTGCTAACCATTTTCACTTTTAAATTTGTTCATTCTTGACAACGGAGGCAGATTTGTTCCTCAAAACGTCGACCGTTTTCCAGTTTCTTTTAGGTTTTTTTCGCCTTCGTTAGGGTCACTAAACTAGCACTTGTACTGTTTACACCCTGGAGCCAGAGGTGAAGTGGCTCTATTTTCCAAGGAATTGTACATTGAAGGGGATACAAAGGCAAAAATTTTTAAGACTAGGGCCCTGAGAGATCATATTCACTGTTCAAAGTCTAACAATTTGGCAAGCAGAAACATTTACGAATACTGTTAATCTTATTTGTTCCTTAGGTGGTTTAAAACTCATTCTAAAAATAGTTTTGCCTTATTAACTTACTCCAAAGTAACAAAGTCTTCCGCAGCTAACAGATCAAAATCTTGAGGTCTATATTCCTTTTGGGCAGCTTTACTGTTCTTCCACCATTTTCCATAAGAACGCTAAAAGGATTGAAACATGAGTTATATAAAACTACTCAAGCAATAAATTGCAAGTTACCTACCAAAAAATATGCCTCAGGAAAATCGCCATAGGATGGATACTTGACATATTTTCCAACTAAGTTAATAGGAGCATATGAATAACTACACTGATTATTATATCGTGAACTGTGATTCACAACGGCCTGCACGTATTGCTCTAAGTACCTCATTTTAAACACATTCTCAATTGGTATAAACACCTCATTTTTAGCCATCGTAGTCCAGTTTTTGGAAATAACATAAAAAATTATCTATGCTGACTATTGAGATTTCCCATATCATATCCTCCTCTATTATTCTATTTAGAACCTGAAGTGAGGTCAGCTGACTAAAATGTAAATAAATAACATCACATGTTTCTGACATTAGTGACATCACATCCATAATCCATCAAAAGCAGGAGCGCGTTCAGAAATGTCCAACCCGGGGGAAAGGTAATACTTGTGCTTTGTTTATATAGGGAACTTGTGCTACTGCATATACTGTCCTTGCCCATATTTCATTGGTTTAATATGATCAATGAGATAACACTTTTCGGCGCTTGCGCGTTTTGGACCAAGACCGCTGTGCGACAGACTTATGCGAACAATGTATATGTCGATCTCAGCATGTTGACTTCAAGTTTTAGAACCAATGCGCAATATAGCAAGATAATTACAAATAATTTTTAAGAACAATTCCTCGTTGAAATCGTTTTCTTCAATTACAGTGCCTTTAAAAAATCATTTTCATCAAAGTGGGGTTCCTAATATTTATCTATGGTGGGGTCCTTCAAAGTCCATTTTACATGTGTGCGAATTGTTTGATACAAATGTTAATTCATTCTAACACAAATTTGAAATTTACCTAACCCATAGATAAATTAGACCTAACCTGAACAAACCAACATTAAGATTATTAAAGATAAACAAAAATATTCTAACCTACAAATTTATTTTCTGCTTGCATTTGGCAAGCAGCTTAACAAAATTCAAAGTACACTTCAAAGTCAACTTGGAATTTTGGCCAATGTAGTGTCGCACGACAGTGATTGTTCTGGCTGCCGTCAAGGTCGAATGTTTTAAATGCGGTTACAGACGTCAAATTCATTCAAAGAAAAGAGATTCTTTGTGAATATATTCGCAGAAACACATGCAAGTAATATTTCGCTTTTCGCATGACCCTCCGCTCGCTACAGGGGCTCAAGAAATGGAAACTAGCCAGGTGCTAACCCAAACGTAACCCAAGACATACCCAAAATCAAGAAAAAACTGTTTGCTAACCAAAACTAACCCAAGACATACCCAAAATCAAGAAGAAAACTGTTTAGAAAGTTAACCGTAAAAAAAAATAAAAAAAGCGTCGGGGTTTGAACCCAAATTGCCGCCGATAGTCGCTAAATTGAGACCTAACCATCTAAACCTCTAGACCACGGCAGCTTAACCTGTAGATTGATTATAATTACATCGAGAAGATATCGAATGGAATCGCTTGAGTCAACGCTACCTGCACTAGATGATGCTACGTGCTGTCAGCTGTCACCAAATGACAAGCAGGCAAATTTCAGCTCGAATTTGACTTCAAATTGAATGTAAATGCAGCTTATGTAATTGAGGGCTTTAGATAAATATATAAAGGGGTTGAGGGCCATGCCAGAGACACAGAGACCCGCTTGCCCTCTTGTCTTTGCTGTCTCTGTTCTGTCCATGCTTTATTAGTAGCGTCTTCCGACAGCGATCTGATGTCAACTTTTTTGGCGACCTTCCATGACATGAGTGTCTCGCGAGAGCTGTATTTTGGCTGCCGTCAAGGTTAAAGCGTGTCCAGCGCCATCTAGTGTAGGTGGCGTTGACTCGAGCAATTTCATTCGATGTCTTGCGTTATAAAATCCTTTACACAAATAGTGCACTATATAAAAATCGGCCTTTCCTATTGGTCGATCCGCATGGCCCTCCGCTAGCTTCGCTCGCTACGGGGGCTCAAGAAAAGAAAACTAACCGGGTGCTAACCCAAACTAACCCAAGACATACCCAAAATCAAGAACAAAACTGTTTAGAAACATAATCGTAAAAAAAATAGCAACGGGATTCGAACCTAGGTCGTCCAGGTGAAACCCAGCTGTATAAACATATATATACGTATATGTGTATAAACCTCTACACCACGAGAGCTCTTGACAGAAATCGATTGCATCACGCAGACATATCGTAATACGAGATGGATCGACCAATAGGAGAGGTCGAGTTTTACATAGTGCACTATTTGTGTAAACAATCTTTAAACGCCGATGTCTTCGCGATGGGTATTTTAAGATCCATTACACAAATAGAGCACTATGTAAAAATCGACCTCTCCTATTGGTCGATCTATCTCGTATTACAATATGTCTTCGTGATCCAATCAATTTGTGGCAAGAGCTCTCGTGGTCGGTCGAGAGGTTTAGATGGCTGGGTCTCACCTGGACGGCCCGGGTTCAAACCCCGTTGCTTTTTTTTATTTTTTTAAGATTATGTTTCTAAACTATTTTTTCTTGATTTTGGGTATGTCTTGGGTCAGCACCTGGTTAGTTTCCTTTTCTTGAGCTACCGTAGCGAGCAAAGCGAGCGGAGGGCCAGGCGAATCGACCAATAGAAGAGGTCGATTTTTACATGGTGCTTTAGTTGTCTAAAGGATCTTAAAAGGCTCGCGATGCAATCGATTTGTAGCAATAGCCGTCGTGTTCTAGAGATTTAGATGGTTAGGTCAGAATCGGCGACTATCGACGGCGGCCCGGGTTCAAACCCCGTTGCTTTTTATTTTGTTACGGTTAAGTTTCTAAACAGTATTTTTTTTGATTTTGGGTATGTCTTGGGTTAGTTTTGGTTAGCAAACCGTTTTTTCTTGATTTTGGGTATGTCTTGGGCTTCGTTTGGGTTAGCACCTGGTTAGTTTCTTTTTCTTGAGACACCGTAGCGAGCGGAGGGCCATGCGAAAAGTGAAATATTACTTATTGTAATATATATACAGCTTGCATGTGTTTCCGCGAATTTATTCACACAGAATCTCCCTTCTTTGAATGAATTTGACGTCAGTATCAGCATTTGTAACATTCGAACTTGACGGCAGCCAAAATAAAGCTCTCGCGAGACACTCGTTCCACGACGCGACCCGACCTTGACCGAATCGACAGAATTACTCATGTCTTAGCGATACACTGGGTTGCCTTCAACGGTTTGGTAGTTAGGTCGTGTGTTTGTGATGCGGAGGTTGCTGGTTCGATCCCCGTCAATGCCAAGCTATGTTTTTAATTCTTTTTAAAGTTATGTTTGTAAAACGTTTTTTTTTTCTTGATTTTGGGCATGCCTTGGGTTAGTAGTGTGTAGTTGCACCTCGAAGCGAGCGGAGGGCCATGTGAAATAACTTAATTATTGCCGACATTCGACAAAGGTCGTCGAAGGTCATTAGAAAAGTTGGAGACCGCTTTCTGAAGACGCTAGTTGCTTTTTTTTATTGGTCGAGCTCGTTAGTTGCCGTATCTGGGGCTATCTGTAAATTTCCACTGCCTGTACTCCAGTGTTGCCAACCGTACTATAATTATAGTATTTGTACTAAAATTGAGTCTCCCTGTACTATGTACTTACAAAGTTGATATAGTATGCATATTGTACTATAATTTCAAAGTTTGAAAAAAATAAGCATCATGGCTTATTCTATTGATAATAAAAATTGCAAACCGAGTTCATTGGCATCTTACTTTGATACTATTTAATAAACAAAGACGATGATAAGTCAAAACGCATTTTATCTACCCAAACCTAATGGAATAAGCTATTAGAAAATTTTCGCCATACCGCTATGGGCGCTATGAGCGGCAACCCGGCAACGGCACTAACGGCAGCCATATCGGTTGTCGTTGTCGACGACGATCTCGGGGAGTCCCAGAATTCTTTCACTTAGTGAGTCAGTAAAATTAGTACTTGTGCGTTTTTTAACTTGATTTCTTTTATCAGTTTGAATTATATAACGTTTTTGATCAAGTTATTCGCTACCATTGCGTGAATATTATAATAGGCTCTGTGGAAATTGGTCTTATTAAGTACCATGTCAGGTTTGTGTTTATTACATTATTGAACTTTGTTTCTATGTATGTGGTTATTACTATTATTATACTAGTTGTTATTGTTATTATTCTTAGGTAGGTACTTATCATTTCATATTAGAAGTAAAGTAACATTCAGAACAATATAGCTTTTAACCAACCACATTTACCGAAATGTTTAATTCTACTATCTAATTGTTTTATAATAATAGCCTTCTTAATATAGATATTCTTGACGGGCCTTAAAATTTTCACAGAGGAGCTGCATTTAGCAGCAAAATATTCAATAAATTAACACGGATAGATCGACACCTACTACTTCGAAAAAATATACTATAATTAGCATTTTAAGATCCTTTACACAAACACTGCACTATGTTAAAATCGGCCTCTCCTATTGGTCGAGCTTCTAGAAACGATCCGCCTACCGTTTTCGCGCTTCGTTTAAATTTGAACTGTTTTCTATTCATAGATAAATATATTTATATTAAAGCAAACCTATTGCGATATTAGTATTAGCATTGTTTATATATAAACAATGGTATTAGTTATATGGTACGTAATGTTCGTTACAGATATGTTTAGGAAAGACTCATAGCAAAAAATACGTCTATTTATACCTGCTTTTACCCGAATTACAACTATTTTGTTTAAGTAAAGTTAGTGTTTAGAAAAAATAAATTTAACGATGTAGTAAAAGAAACAATATTATTTTGTAAGACAGGTACATTATCAAATATTTAAATTGGATATAGCGATTGAAAAAATTTACATGAAAAAGAATGAACAATTTGCACGTTCTTTAATTAAAAAATATACTTCTATAGTTAGTAGGCATCTAATATGGCTTAAAGTAATCAAACGACCAAACTTCTGAGCAAGTTGACTCTAAATTACTATTTGCATTTGGATCCAAAATAATTCAATTCAATACACATTATATCTTCAAATTCAGTTTATTGAACCAACTACATAATACATCTACATACAGTTCAGCTCAATGAAATGTGAAAAGAAAGAAAAAGGTAACATTAATTACGAACAAGCTATTCGAAAGAAAATAATACCAAAATAGTAATCTGTAAACGCAGTAAATGAGGCAGAAGTAAAAAAAATATATGAAACTTCTTCATTATAGGTAAATAGAATAAAATGAGACAAAAAAATTATTTTGAAATTTGAAAAGGTGCTAAAACCTACTGATTGTAACCATGTGGTGGAGCAGCATTCGGTTTGTTCAATTTAACATTTAATGCTAAGCTTCGTTTCCGCTTTTTGCTAATTCTCTCGTCCTTAAATCTCCTTCCAGAGGGCAGTCTTTTACTTCCTCTGGTAACTCGTGCCGCTCTTCGAGATATTGATGTAGGTTGAACTTTAATTGCTGCGTTTCTTCTTCTAAGTGACACAGAATTAGCAGCGGTGTGTACAAAAGATTCCCATTGCCCCTCGGTTTTGATAGCTTTTAATCTGTTATTTAATATTCTCAGACCATTAGAACAAGTACCGAAAGACTCGTGGTGGGTTTTAATAATGTTCCAAGTATCTTCAATGCTGGTAGTACAAGTTTCATCTTCAGAAATAGAAGTTGTTAGTACAGGGTCCCCTAGAATCACTACATGAGTATCATCGAAGGAAGTACATGGACTATTATTGTTATCATTGCAACTGTTAGAGTTTGATTCGACATTTGAAAGTGAGCTATTGTTGTAATGGCTTTCTAAAATGAATGGTTCATAAAAATGAATAGGTAGAGCTTGCTCTCCAAGAGCTAGTTTTGCAATGTTGTACCTGTCTTCCATAGTTATTGGTGGAAAGTATTGTGTTTTAACTTCGAAATATTTGTATATGGCACATTGGTGCTTGCAAAACTTTCCCTCAAGACCCTGAAAACAAGAACAACATCCATTTTCAACATTCACGACATAATAATCATTTTTATTTTTTCCACTTGGGACTATATAATTGCTTTCGTCAAAATCAAATCAATCCATCAATCAAATCAAGCTTTATTGTCAAGAAATCACAATTCCTATAGACAAAGCACTGACATACAAAATACAAAATAATAGATACAAAACAAAATAAAATAACAGATATACAAATATGTCCGAACTACATCTAGATACATAGGAACGTTTACCATTACGAAATACATTTAAAAGTTTTCCCCAAGAAACTCGGCCACGCTATAATAGGCTCGGGAAATAAGCAATCTTTTAACTCCCCTTTTAAACCCCCTATCATTCTGCATCTGCTTTAAGTGGATGGGTAAGTGATTAAATAGCTGCCTACTGTTGTAAATGACAGAGTTCTTTGTTCGTGTAGAAGTGGGTATAGGCAACGGTAAATTACCAGCACTCCTAGTGGAATAATGATGTATGGCATTTGTGTCACTCTTATATTTTTTGTGCATTAAGCAAACAGATTCCAAAATAAACAAGGCCGGCAATGTTAGTATACCGTGCCTAAGAAAAAGTGGTTTACACGAATCTCTCGGACGGGCTCCACACATGCATCTAACCGCTCTTTTTTGCAAAACAAACACGCTATCAAATAGTCGCCTTGAACACACTCCCCAAAAACAAATTCCATACCTCAGATGCGACTCGATCAGTGAAAAGTATGCATTCCTAACAATGTGAGCATCCAGATTCCTTGAGACGACCCGAACTGCATAGCAATTTGAAGCGAGCCTCGAACTAAGCTTGTTTATGTGGCCCTCAAATTTAAGTCTGCTATCGATAAAAATACCCAAAAATTTATTTTCCGACAAGTTACTCAAGCTCTCACTCCCCAAACTCACAACATCCAAGTTACATCCAAAGGACATCACACTAGTCTTCGATACATTGAGTGACAAGCGGTTTGTATCGCACCACTGCTTAATCTTTGCCAAATCAGTGTTTATAGTTTGGCCGAGTACCGTGACATCCTTATTATGCCACAGAATGGTTGCGTCATCCGCAAACAAGGTGAACTGTCCAGAGATGTCCAGACCCGAGAAATCATTAATATAAATTAAAAATAGTATCGGGCCAAGAACCGATCCCTGAGGCACACCATAGTCCAGCTTCCGTTGTTCAGAACTGCACTGATTAAAAGAAACACTCTGAAGTCTTTCCGTTAGGTAAGACTTGAACCAGCTCAGTGATGTCCCTCGAAACCCATATGACTCAAGCTTCCACAGCAGCATTCCATGGTCCACACAGTCGAAGGCTTTCGACAGATCACAGAACACTGCTGCGGCGGCCTCCCCATCGTTGAGTTCCAAGTATAGGTCTTCCAAGAATGCAAACACTGCATCCGTCGTCCCCTTTGCAGTCTGGAAACCAAACTGTTTAGGGCTCAATATTTTATTGACCTCCAGGAAGGAGACCATTCTTGTTTTGGAAATCTTCTCAACGACCTTCGACAAAGTGGGCAGAAGAGCAATCGGTCTATAGTGTGAAGGACATTTCCCATCACCACCCTTAAATAATGGAGTAACAGTAGCAATCTTCAAAGAAGAAGGAAATGATCCACTAAGAAAACATGCATTAATGCATTCGGCCAAGACCCCCAAAACCGAGTCCGGGAGCTTCAACAATACTTTTGCAGAAATATCGTCCCAACCCGATGTTTTACCATTCCTTATTTGCCCAAGAACTGCTCTTAGTTCCAAGGTATCAGTCGGTGTAAAATAAAAGGAATTCCTTACAGACACATTCTTTAAATATTTTCTATAGTCGCTATATAAATTTGCTTTATTCGAAAGTGAAGCCGCTACAGAGCAGAAAAAATCATTCAATTGATCAGGAGACAGCCCAGAATCCGCCCTGTCATGCCTACTCTTACCCCTAATTTCATTGACAATATTCCAAGTTTCTCTTTGTCTGTTTTTGGAAGAATTAATTCGATCTTGGTAATAGATATCTTTAGCAATCTTTATGGTACGACGATAAATCATTCTATATCTATTAAAAAATGTAGTGAAGAATATATTGTCAATGAAGAACTTCCTAACATAATGCAGACAACGCAGATTCCTGGATGAAACTCTTATTCCCTTTGTTACCCAGGGCTTTCTAGATGTATGCCTTAAATATTTAATTGGAAAACAGGAATCAAAACGCATGCACAGCCTCTTGTGGAAAGCCCCAAGAGGATCGGTGTCACCCAAGACGGACTGCCAATCATCAGCATTACAAACCTCCGCGAACCTATTATAGTTCCGCCGTGTGAACAGTCTACCCTTTCTTTTTCCTCTAATTGCACCGTTATTCTTTTTCTTCACGACAAACCTACACGAAATAGCTTCATGATCAGACAGTGCTGCATTTATTACTTTACATTCAACTTTATCTGTTTCTATATTAGTACACACGTAATCAATTAAAGTAGATGAGTGAGCTGTAATTCGCGTAGGTGAGTCCACTGCCATTTGCAGATCAAACGAAGTTAATAGCCCCCCCAGTAACTGCGTATCAGCATCATGTGAATTCATAAAATTTATGTTCCAGTCGCCACAAAGAATTATGGCAGACCCTATAGGTAAATCCGACAATACAAGCTCAAGCCTAAGCAAAAAATCAGCAACGTTGCCCGTTGGAGCTCTGTACAAACATAAAACAAACAACTTCATGTCAGGACAATGAATCACTGACATTTCAAACACCCTATCCTCCACTAAATGACTAAATCTACCATACATTTCAAAGTAACACAAGCTCAAGATAAATTATATCAGATTTGTCGAGATAATTGGTCCTTCGCATTATATCTAGGAAATAGTATCTAGCATTTGCAGATCTACTATTTGCAAATTCTCTTAATTTTCGTTTATAAAAATGTTCGAGTACTGAGCTTATCACATCCACTAGGGCTACCACATTATATGCTTTCACTCTACATAAGACATTGTCTTTAAAAAGTCTAATTGATATTTCACAAAAATTATTTGTATAGTGCCCCCTTGAGTCCTCATTCCGCCATGCTAAACACCACTTTTCTCTAATATTCCACTGACTTTGAACATACTTTATCCAGTTTTCATATTTGCAGTTGGAAATGCAATTGAATAGGGCTTGGTCTGCATCAGCAGGTGTTCGAGAATATAATATTGCCGAAAACGTTTCATTAACTCCTGACTGTGCTCTTTATCAATGGCATGTTTGGAATTCCATAGCGATCTCCAGACTGCTTGTAGAACATGAAAGATACACAGTAGGGTTGTACTATGAGGGAACACCAACTTAATAGCTAAAATTTCCGCCTCTGAATTGTCAGTTAAAAAAATTTTTGGATTAAAACTATTTGAAACAATGTCCTGTAAAAGCTGAAAGCCTTTAGAGTATGCTGCATATGTCTGACCTCTGGTAATTATGATTCCCAGGGGAACTGCTCCAGCTGCACATGGAGCCATAACAAATGTGACAGAGTGCTGTTCTGAATCACAAGCACTTGTACTGTCTACAAAATACTTCTCATCTGACCTCTGGACATAATTGGAGTAACTATTGCAACTGCAAAGGGTTCCTCAGAAAATAATATTTCAGTGCCCATTTCTTTATATGCAGCTTGTTTTTCTTCGAGTTTCTGAAATAATAAAATAGTAAAATCATAGTACTTTAGTGGATAACAAATTCACAACATAGAAAACTTTTACTATGAAATTTAATACGATCACATCATCAATCTAACAAGTATCTGTTGGGTGTCTTTGGGTAGGATGTCGTTAGAGAAAAGGAGACATAAAATAATTCTGTGCACAATGTTTAAGTTGCTGAAAGGCGAAATAGATAGTCCAGATATTCTTGGCCAGTTACCATTTGCAATTAATAGAATTAATTCTCGTCACTCACACACTTTCTATTTAGCATTTCCTAGGACAAATTTATTTAAAAACTCTCCGATATATAAAATGTGTTCACTATTTAATTTGCACGCCTCAGACATTGACATAGATATGATTACTCTTAAAAAATTTAAACAAATTATTGACGGAAAACTACGAAAAAACATTTAGGGGTATAGCGGGTGGACAGTCTATCGTTTTTAGATTTAAATTTTAAAAACTGACCAAAACTTTTATATATATTGTACATTGACATTATTGTTTTTGACATTTGCATGTATAACGTAGGAGATAAGGTTTTAATATTGTTAAACTTTTATTGTTTTTTATTGGCTATATTGTAATTGTATTGTTTCGGAATTGTTTTATATATATATATATTTTTTTTTAATGTTAGTACTAATAAGTGGATATCTGTAATTGGCACAAACTGTTGATATCTTGTTGAATAAATAAATAAATAAATAAATAAATAAAATATTTAATTAATTTCCATAAAAAACGTTTTCAAATTTCTCAAAAAAAAAACACGAAATGGCTATCTTTAGTTTTTTATTACTGACTTTTTAAGCGAAAAGGTAGGGGATGTTCACTATGCTGGATAATCCTGTACAATTGTCACTTATAAAGCTACCAATCATGTATGTGACATCAAAAATATACACCAAAATATTTGTAAAAATGATCGTGTCAGAAGGCCTGAAGATATTTTCTTAATAATGAAGTATACTAATATAGATAACACCATTGCACTATAATAAGGCTACAACCCAACACCAGTTAATTAAACAAAAAAATGCATACCGTAATCTTAGTAAATTGACGTGGCCCACTAATCTCACTATCTAAATACTGATTTTGAGATTATAGTGAGCATATAAAATACCTAACATTACTTACGAACAAACTTTTCTTGTCCCTACGGGACATGATGTCCTTGCATTCCATTGTGTCTTGCTATTTTTCCCAAAGGCTTTGACCCAAAGATTAATGTCTTCCATTCTCTTTAGATTGCTACGCACCAAAACTTTATTTTGTAGGCCTTCTTCAGTACATAGTACATTATTAAACTCACTTGGGAGGCAACTCTCGCCAATTACGTGCACAAACATTGTTATCATAGATAAATATTAAGGGGGAGATTGTTATTTATTAAAAATATTAATGAAAAACTAAGTTAGTTTGTTCTTTTGGCCCGTTAAAAGAAAATACCAAACAAACAACAAACAAAACAGAATAAAATACGAGGTTAAGTTTCAGCTGTCAGCTGTTATTTTGTAGGCGGAGAGTTATAAAACCCAGTCAAGCCACAAGTGGAATCAAGAATCAAGTCGGTGGCCCCGATATGGTCCAGAGCCAGTCAACATCGAGGTCACCTCCAAATTGTGCTGGCAATTGCCCCGTAGCAGTGCC
Organism: Pissodes strobi; assembly: GCA_016904865.1. Lineage (NCBI taxonomy): Eukaryota > Metazoa > Arthropoda > Insecta > Coleoptera > Curculionidae > Pissodes > Pissodes strobi. The sequence continues at coordinate 24,929 of MU186436.1, forward strand.
ATAAACCAAGCAACTCAACTCAACTCAATCGTTTCTAGATGAATCGACCAATAGGATAGGCCGATTTTTACATAGTGCACTGTTTGTGTAAAGGATCTTAAAATGCCTATAATTATCTTCAATGTACTTTATTTTTTCAAGTAATTATACTATTAAAGCTCACAAGAAGTTGGCAACTCTGCTGTACTCTGTAGGTAGTGTCACGGCAAATATAACAACCAGCAATATTACTCGACCTGTCAGGCGAAAAATTAAATTTGACCTTGCTAATGTCAGTTTGGTAGGAAAAGTCAGGGCTGGATTTGAAATATATATAAGTATGATTTTCCTTTAACAGAGCCGTAATATAACATTTCAAATATCAATGGGTTATGAAATATATGTATACCTTGTTGTATGAGCAGGAAATCTAAAGAAATTCTTCTTGGAAGAATATCTCTGGTTTGTAAAAGTTCTTATTGCGTAAACACCATCGCTTTTTGCATTACACAATGTCATAATCAACGTCCGTCTCTCACAATGTCAAATATTTGACAAATACACGCCTATGGTTTCGATTTAGCTCCAATAGCAATAAAATAAACTAGACGTAAAAACACGACGCCGCTGGCGGCAGTTTGACGGATTTCCTACCAAGGATTATCTTGCGCGCGGACTTGCGCAGATGCGAAAATAGAAGATGTGATATTGCTGGTTGTTATATTTGCCGTGGTAGTGTCTCTTCACCATAGAGGAATATAAAAGTAAAGAGAGTATCCATTCCCTTGTAAAATATTGGCACACCGTTTAATGACAATTGACAATAATGACGTATGATGTTTACTTACACGACACTAAAGGCGGCTTACTGAACTAATGCTAATAATCTATGTTGACAAAACATGTTCCTGTTTTATCGACAGAAGAAAGGCGGCGGGCTATTCAAATGTTATTTTTATTTTAGTCGTATTCCATATAACTAGACGGTTTATGAATTTATCTGCAACAAACTATTACAGCGTTTTTCTTAATCGAGATTAAAGCAAAGAGAGAACCCTGTAAATACATTAGTTTATCGCAGATAAATCCATAATGCGCCTGGTTGAATTAAATGCGAGTATACATTAAACTTTAGGCGTTGTTTGGACCGAAGAATAGTTTTGGGTGTAAGAAAGAAAATATACACATTTTGCATTTTGTTACAAAGTTTATTAAAAAACATGCGGTAGTAAATGCAATCAATTAACATAAAAAAATCTCTTAACAGAACAAAATAGGTAAATAGTGTTGACGTATCACAATATATTTCTAATATTCAAAAACTAATTAACTCGAATAGAACCAAAAATAAAATTTAACAGTTTTTAAATATTTCAAGAACAAAAGTCACAAAAGAAAATAGCTGCTTACCAACGGCTGCTACTCGCACCACCAATACCTCCATCCACCATCGCTCCAGAACAATTTTAAATTAAAATAATAAATTGATTAAACCGGCTTTCTTTAATCAACAACCGTCAAACCGCCATTTGTGAATTCTCGACAGCATACTTTTAGCACAGCTTACTAGATAATTTATAGTAAGCTGTGCTTTTAGTTCCACTGACGCTAGCGCCTCCATGCGCGGCTGGAATTGCGCAGTGCGTCAAAATTCAATGCCAATTTTCCCATAAGAATAAAACACTCTCTTTATTTTTATATTCCTCTATGCTCTTCACTCTCCTTCTTCCTGCGATTTGTAATTTAATTTGAATTTGAAATATTTATTAATTTATTTGGATATTAAAATTGTTGTCTCTGAAAATAAAATAAACAAACATTTTATCTAAGGCGATTATAACGTTATATGTATTGTTAATTTTATCAGTCTTATAAAATTATCTTTTAGTAAATATTGACTATTCTTTACCTTCCTGAGTTTGATTGAGGTCAATAAACTGATAATAAATAATATAAAAACAAAAACAACTCGTTCGACTACAGAATTCAGTCCACGCATTCAGGTTTATGTCGAAAGCGGCAGACTTTCTTTTTTCCTTATATTGAGCAAATATTTAGTCGTGTTTTGTGGTTGAAGAGTGAAGATTGAACATGAGGTTGATCATCTTGGAAAATTCTAGCACTGTAGCGGAATGGGCTGCTAAATATGTAATGAAAAAAATACATGACTATAAACCAGGCCCAGATAAATATTTTGTATTGGGTCTTCCTACAGGTATGCCTAATTAATAGTACCTACCTAACTAGAACAAAATAATAAAATCTCATATAGATACCTACTATCTCACTGCTGCCTAATATAAGTAAAATTTTTAAAAATATTTTTTACAGTAGATTTATGACATTCGAGTAGGGTTGCCAAGTGTCCTCCTTTCGGGAGGACAGTCCTTCTTTAAAACGTTGAGTCCTCCTTTCTCCCTTGTCACCGAAATGTCCTCCTTTTTTACTATTATAATATTATTGCAAAAAATATAAAAAATAATAATAACATAGAAAATCAATCTCAAACCATGTTACCACTGCTAAAAGATTTTTCGTGCTTAAATAGTAGTTCCATAGTACCATTTGAAATTTGGCACAGCGGCCTCTGAGTGGCGTCAAATAATATTCGATGGAGTGCATGTCTCTATTCTATTATATACTTAGATCTCTTACACTTCGGGTTTATATTAGACGGTTTCGGTTAGTCGTTTAGGTAGATTTCGCGCCTTATATGCCAGTTATAAATTTTAATAAAGGGGTATTTTCGAAATTTCAGTTCTCGCCGAACAAAAAATGCCATAAAATCCCAACCGCGGCCAAATTTGATACAAATGTTTTTCAAATTTAAGTTTGTGCTCATGCGATAGGTGATGCCAAGCTCGATTTCCACAGAAGAGGAGTTTAAAATTAATTTTTATTTAACAAATACGCCCGTCTTGAAATCGGGTATTTTTGGTATCAATTCTGGATTTTTAGAAAAAGGATATTTTCAAAATTCTATATAGAAAAGGGGTATTGTATCCAAAAAAGGAGTACGTCTGGCAAGCCTAATCCAACATGTTTTCCTCGAATTGATCTCCATTTTAAAAGTTAACCATCGAGTTAACCTATGTTTTTGTTATTCAAGTAAGTACAGGCGACAAGTGTATATTTTATTTTTGAAGTGAACCTTCTTTAGCGAGGGTAGTAAATCCGAAAAAAATGAACATAAAAATATATTAAAAAAAAAGTTAGAGAAACGCGGCTTTCGGCGAAAAAAAGGTTAAGAAGTTGACCTATGAGGTCGGAGATGGCAAAAATGGAAAGAAAAAAAAGCTTTATGAAAAAAAGTTAAAAAAAGCAAAAAAATATAAAAAAAAAGTGTCGAAACCTGGGGCAAAAGTTGAAGAAAAAAAGCTTTAAAAAAACTCCATTCCTAGTATCTCTTTCAGAAGTTTCACTTCAGTTGTGTGCTTATAAAGCACATAATTTTCTTTGATGATATACCTAAAAAACAGCGGTAATAATTATTAAAAAATTTAAGCAGTTGGGTGGATAGCTCCTCACCATTTTTCAAAGCCGCGAGCCCCCACTGGAAAAGTCCTCCCTTGGCTCGTGGAAAGCTTGGCAACCCTACCTTCGAGGGTAATTCGGTAATCTCAAATAGTCAAAATGGCTTTAGTTAGGGGGGGCAAGTCAACCATACGTGCCATATATCAAGATTTTAGATTCATTAAACAACAAAAAACAAACATTGGGCATGTGCTTGGACCTTTCTAAAGCCTTTGACAGTGTAGATCATGTGCAATTACTTGAGAAGCTTGAAATGTATGGTTTAAGAGGCTAAGAGGTGTTGCCTTGGATTTGCTGTCATCATACTTAGAGGGTGGAACTCAGCAGGTAGTGGGGTCGGATTCTCGTGGCAATATGCTTATCTCAAATAAGGTTAGTGTAGAAAAAGGTGTACCCCAGGGGTCTATTCTCGGCCCGTTCCTTTATATTTTGTATATGAATGAACTGCCAGATGTCGCTGGGGAGACTGTGCTGTATGCTCATGACACCACCAGCACCACAATTATTTTCAGCGAGGACATTAGAGGTGTTCTCTGTGAGGGTAAGTTCTGTTTGTGACGTTCTTTGTGGGTACTTTTCAGCCAACAACCTGTTATTAAATGTGTCAAAAACTCAGTGTCTTCTCTTTGGAGACGGAGTACTAAACAGCTTTAGTTTTTTATACAGTAATGTACTAGTAACATCTGTTGAGATTGTTTCTTTTCTGGGAGTTGACATTGATCAAAGATTGGATTGGGGGGTGCATATTGATGGTGTCGCAACCAGAGTTGCACGTTATTGTTATGCTCTCAAGATTATAGCGAACCTGGTTGGTATTGGTGCTGCTCTGACAGCCTATCATGCATTTATTCACTCACATATTAAGTATGGACTAATATTTTGGGGCAATTCATCTGAAATGCTTAGAATATTTGTACTACAGAAGCAGTATTTGCATTTAATTTTTGGCATGAAGCAACAAGAATCATGTAAAGGAATTTTTATTGACAATAATATTTTAACTGTTATCTGTTTGTATATTCTAAGTCAAAGTCAAAAGTCAAAGTCAAAAAAAGCTTTATTGTATAAAGAATCATCACATTCCTATTTACAAAGCCACAAAACAAAAACAGAGATTTTTTAAAATGTGTTTGGTGTTTGGTGCGCCCCAAACCAAAACCAAAAAAAAGAATAACATGAGTGCGACAACCAATGAATATCTACACTACATTTTAAGTTAAATGGTCATCATATTAGACAATACAAATATCAGCCGTTGACCAGCTTCTCAACCATTATGGTATCGTTAGGTAAATTGGTATACTCCATAATATTGCAATCCTAAATAATATAAACAAAGCAAACTTAATTAGTCTATAGTTTTCTAAAAATTCAACATGTTCGTCAGGTATTAAAATCACATTAAAACGAGGAACGCTGAAATAAAGAACATATCATATCAATGCAGGTTCACTAGAAAGTATCGCGGAAAAATTCTTCTACGGTATAATAAGCCTTAGAAACTAGGAGAGCCTTTACCTCTTTTCGAAATATTTTCAGATTTTGAATTTTTCTAATTTTTAGCGGAAGATGATTAAATATTTTTTTACCGTTGTAGAATATTGAATTTTTAGTTTGACTGGAATGAGGTATAGGTAAATTAATTTCAAATGCTTGGCGAGTGGAACGCACTGGGGTTGAATCAATTTCATTCTTGAACTTCTTATAGATTAAGCAAGATGTCTCCAGCAAAAACAAACAGGACAAGGTCAAGATCTTATGGGATAGAAATAGCGGTCTACTAGAATCCCTAATTCTGGCCCTGCACATATATTTAATGGCCCTTTTTTGCAGAACAAATATTATGCTAAATAAATGCTGGGAGCAGCAACCCCAAAAGCTTATGCCGTATCTTAAGTGTGACTCAATTAGGGAGAAATATGCAGTCTTTGTAGCAGCGAAATTCAAGTTGTTCGAAATTACCCTAATCGCATAGCAGCTGGAGCCCAATTTTTTGCTTAGGTTAATAATGTGTGATTCAAATTTTAATCTATCATCCATGTATAAACCCTAGATTCTATACTGTTTGCTATTGCATCGTGAACGTAGCTAGGTAAACAACGTCGAACTTGTGCTCTTCGCCAAAGTCAATATTTTAGTAGAGAGGGTGCTAAAAAAATAATTTTAAGTGTCTAGCTGGATTAAAGTGATGTCTGTTGATTTATTGTGCATAAAAAATCTACCGGAAATTGCCGTTTAATATAGAAACTTTAAAAATTCCTGAGGACCAGATGTGTTTGTTTACATTCACAAGTGCAAGCTGTGTTCCAGATTGCTGTTTTGATGACACTTTTTTTAAAGTGATCAAAATTTAAAGTTTGGTTTTTTTATGTTTGTTTTTTTTGACAATAGTTCCTGTATGAATTTGGACAAAATTTGACGCTGTGGTCCGCCGAGTTGCGTGAGTTTATGTTACTAATTTTTATTTCGATTTACACTTATATTTTTACAATACTAACAATATGTCGACCTTTAAGTGCTGTAAAAACAAAGAGACGTCTTTGTTTTTTTGTGTAGTTTGTAAAAACACTTTTCATAAAAGCTGCTGGTTCCGCTCGAGTAAACAGTATACTCTTATTAAAGACAACCTCTTTATTTGTTCACGGACTTGTTCGGAACGAGTAATAGATGAAGATCCAGATACATTTGACATCTTGCATACTGTTATCAAGGAACTTAAGCAAGAAAACTCTGAAAAACAAGACCATATTCGTAGACTTAAGCGTAATTCTGTGTCTGTAGTGGAAGATCTATCCAACCATGAAGACAAGTTAATAAGAGAAATTGCAGAGAGGGACACTAGGATTGACATGTTGGAAAAGCAATTAGAAGATCAACAAAAATTCATAGATACATGCAATAATAAAATCTTTGTATCTAAGGGTACTCAATCTCAACCTTTGGTTAAAAAATGTGCTACTCAAACTAATTTTTTTTGGGAAACTTCATCAGTGGTAATTCAAACAGAGAGCAATGAAAGTGTAGATGCTGATACCCAAACCGAAGAGTTTTGTGAGCAAAACCTGTGTAAGAGAATTGAGGACCTTGACCGTATGGTTACTGATCATCGCGCAATGATAGCTGAGCATCTATCCACGATAGATGATTTGAATGTTCGGCTTTCAGAGGTGCGAGGAAGCGGGGATGATATGTTGTCTGCTTTGAGGATGCTTCAAGCCGATAATAATATCTATTCAGAAGAACTTGAACATGTTAGCAAAGGTGGGAATGTCCTATCTTTAGCAGAGGAATTAGGTCAAGCCAGGCTTCAGCCCATTTCTGCCCGTCCAAGCATTTCATCATCAAAACCTCTTAAACGTAAAGTTCTTATATTGGGGGATCAAACTGTGTTGGGTCTTAATAAGTCAATGTCCAAGATTTGTGCTGACATGGAGGTGAGCATTCAGTCATTTGTTAAACCGGGTGCCAAACAGTTGCAGGTACTGGAAGATATTGGTGCTTTAACTAAAGATTTTAGTAGCGACGATTTTGTGATAGTGGGATGTGGTACCAATGATTTGGAAGATGGGAAATACCCTAAAATTAAATTTATAAATAGTAAAATCAAGGAATGTCTTCAAACCAATATTGTATTCTTGTCAAGTTTGAATGTATCAAATAATTTTAGGCAGGTAATTAAGTACAATAAAAAATTATGTGACTTCTTAAATTTTGTAAATAGGTTTACTGAGAACTGTGTTCTATTTGTGAATGTTTCTAATGGTATAGGTAGGAAAATAGGAAATCATAATGTTTCTTGGTTGTTGCATAATATTATTCAAAAAGGTACCTCAATGCATAAACAGAATAAAAATTTAATTCATGTAAAAATTAATGAAAATCAGGAAGCATTGTCTATTGGGCCTGAGTTGAGCACCAGAACTACTATTTCTCAAGATAGTGATCCTGTAGGTTTGCTCAATTTTAATAACATCATTGATTTAACCACAGATGCTAATAAAGATAATAACTTGCTCCCTGTCCAAAGTAAAAATTTTCAAGTCACCAACACCGCCCAACAAATAACTTAGAAAATCTACAAGTCTATTATCAGAATTGTCGAGGTCTTAAAACCAAGTTGGCTGTATTAAAGCTAAATTTGTTAAACAATAGCTGTGATATAATTGCCCTTACAGAAACATGGCTTAATGACTCTGTTTATGATCAGGAATTTAATATTGATAGAGTGGTGTTTAGAAAGGATCGGGATCAAAAGCTTACTGGTAAAAAGCAGGGTGGCGGTGTGTTGATAGCCTTAAACAGAAGATTGAAGGCTGAAATTTTTGATATATTTGATAAGGACCTGGAAGCGCTTTGTGTAAAAATTAGTCTAAACCATAAGGATTTTTTGTTTGTTATAGTTGTGTATTTTGTTCCTAACTGCAATATTAGTATTTATCAAAGATTTTATCGATGTATTGAATCAAAGCTTTTAGATTGTAAGTGCTTGATTGTGGGTGATTTTAATTTTCGTGAACTTGTACTGGATGTCCACAGTGTGCCTATTTGTGATTTTAAAAGTTTTTTAGCATTTACGGATTTTATTCAAATTAATACTATATATAATGTTTTTAATGTTTTATTAGATTTAGTTATTATAAGCCCCCATTTACAGGGCTCTATTGTAAATATTTGTGATGAGTCACTATTGCCTATTGATGTTCACCATCCTGTGTTGTCAGTTGGACTCAATCTTGATTCTGAATTGGAAGAGTGCAAACAAATTAGAAGTACAAAATTTAATTTTAAAAGAGCAAACTTTGAACAGATGTACTTGTTGTTCCAAGCCATTAATTGGGATGCGCTTTATAACTGTTGCGATGTTGACGCATCTGTAATGGAATTCTATAGAATTATTAATAATGTTTTTGTGCAGTGCGTTCCTCTTTCGACCCAAGTTGGTAGGGTATTTCCGGTCTGGTACAATGGTGAAATAGTTAAACTAATTAAAGCAAAGGGAAAGTTTTTAAGAAAATTTAAAAGAACAAAGATAACTTTTTGGCATAATAAGTATAAGGATCTTAGAAGTAAAGTTAAGGTAAAACTAAAAATCGCTTATGGTGAGTATTTAAGAAATATAGAGCATAGCCTAACATGTGATCCAAAATTTTTCTGGTCCTTTATTCGAAATCAAAGGAATAATACCGATATTCCTGCACAAGTTTACTATGGTAGTCACATTGCAACTGGAGCTAGAAATATTGCAGACATGTTTGCTCTTTACTTTCGTTCTGTTTTTGTTACTGACATTCCAATAGAACAAGAAAAAATTCCATCCAAAAACTATTTCTGCAACTGGACTTTTGACGAAAATGAAATAAATGATGCTATTAAAAAATTAAAGGGCAATAAAGCTGTTGGTCCTGATGGATTACCAGGATATATAATTAAAGGCTGTAATGATAGTTTTTTAAAACCCCTTTGTTACATCTTTAATCTTAGTTTAAGGTCTTCAGTTTATCCCACAACCTGGCGTATAAGTAAGGTAATTCCCCTATTTAAGAAAGGTGCTAAAAACGAAGCAACAAACTACCGACCTGTTACAATTCTTAATGCTGTATCCAAGGTTTTTGAAATAGTTTTGTTTAATAGACTCTATGATCAGGTCAAGTATAATATTTCTGCACAGCAACATGGATTCTTACCAAATAGGTCTACCATGACAAATCTTATTAACTTTTGTCAATTTGTTCATAATGCTTTGAATGAAAAAAAGCAAATTGATGTAATTTACACTGACATGGAAAAGGCCTTTGATAGGGTGAAGCATAGTTTTATTGTAAAGTCACTCTACCAAAATAATGTGCCTGATAATTTAATTAGGTTGATTGCTTCTTATCTGTCAAACAGGCACCAATATGTTGAGGTCAGAGGTGCCAGATCTGATGTTTACACTAGTAGCTCTGGAGTGCCTCAGGGATCTAATTTGGGACCTCTATTGTTTTTAGTGGCCATAAATGACATATGTTCTGTCAGGGGTAACTCTGAAGTATTACTCTTTGCAGATGATCTTAAAATATATATGGAAATAAGTTCTGAAGAAGACTGTGCTAGTTTACAGAGAAATTTTAATAATGTTATGGAATGGTGTGAAGAAAATGCATTTACCTTCAATAACAAAAAATGTTCTACTATGTCTGTAACCCTTAATAAGAATGTTGTTAAATATGATTATAACATGCACGGTGTAATGCTTGGAGAATCCAATAGTGAGAAGGACCTTGGAGTTGTAATAGATTGCAATCTAGCATTTACAGAGCATATTGCAAACATGGTTAATGAGGCACATAGAATAGTGGGCTTCATTATTAGATCAACTAAGAGTTTTAATGTTGACTGTTGTTTAAAACTGTTTGATAGCTTGGTGCTACCAAGGTTGGAGTATGGAAGTCTAATATGGTCTCCCCAATATGAAGTTTGGAGCAAAACAATAGAACGAGTGCAACGTAAATTTCTCAAGTATATGTTTTTTAAAAAGTTTGGGTATTATCCAGTGCAGGGTTATGACCATCACTCGCTGTTGCGGCTATTTAATAGATTGTCTTTGGAAAACCGGCGTATCAAGATTGGCTTGGTATACTTGTATAAAGTTTTAACAAATAAAATTGATTCCCCAGAGATTCTTTCAATGCTTTCATTGTTTGTAAATGTTGGTAATACCAGACTGAGAAAGACATTCCATTTAAGCTTTCCTAGAACAAATGCATATAAAAACTCACCTATTTACAAAATGTGCAATTATTATAATATTTATGCTGGTGACTTGGATCTTGTTATGTTGGATTTGAAAGGTTTTACAAAAATAATTGAGGATAAACTTTATGCTGTTCAGACTTAGGCCTTACTATTTTTGTTCGTAATGTAATAATTGTTAAGTGTACTATGTTTATACATGACTATAGCCGTATTAAATACTTTTTTTTGTATCTTGTTATTCTTGTTGTTACAAGTATTGTGACTTTAGCTGTAAAAATTTTATTTTTTTATATTTATATGAGAACTGTGTATTATTATTATAGTGTCTGTAATTGGCCTCTTGGCTGTTGATGCTGAATATAAATAAATAAATAAATAAATTGATAATAGCGATCTGTTTGTGGACTCTCATCTAACCCATAATTATCCTACTAAAAATAAACAACAGATCAATTACACAGAAATTGAAAATCTCTTAAACATGAAATCATTAAGAGTTCGTCGCTCACAAACAGATTTATATATTTTGTACAAAATCGTTAACAGTCTTATTTATTTATTTATTTATAATCAGCATCAACAGCCAAGAGGCCAATGACAGACACTATAATAATAATACACAGTTCTCATATAAAAATAAGAAAATGAAATTTTTACAGCTAAAGTCACAATACAGTAACAACAGGAATAACAGGATACAAAAAAAAACTATTTAATACGGCTATAGTCATGTATAAAGATAGTACACTTAACAATTATTACATTACGAACAAAAATAGTAAGGCCTAAGTCTGAACAGCATATAGTTTATCCTCGATTATTTTTGTAAAACCTTTCAAATCCAACATAACAAGATCCAAGTCACCAGCATAAATATTATAATAATTGCACATTTTGTAAATAGCTGAGTTTTTATATACTTTCGTTCTAGAAAAGCTTAAATGGAATGTCTTTCTCAGTCTGGTATTACCAACATTTACAAACAATGGAAGCATTAAAAGAATCTCTGGGGAATCAATTTTATTTGTTAAAACTTTATACAAGTATACCAAGCCAATCTTAATATGCTGGTTTTCCAAAGACAATCTATTAAATAGCCACTACAGCGAGTGATGGTCATAACCCTGCACTGGATAATACCCAAACTTTTTAAAAAACATATACTTGAGAAATTTACTTTGCACTCGTTCTATTGTTTTGCTCCAAACTTCATATTGGGGAGACCATATTAGACTTCCATACTCCAACCTTGGTAGCACCAAGCTATCAAACAGTTTTAAACAACAGTCAACATTAAAACTCTTAGTTGATCTAACAATGAAGCCCATTATTCTATGTGCCTCATTAACCATGTTTGCAATATGCTCTATAAATGCTAGATTGCAATCTATTACAACTCCAAGGTCTTTCTCACTATTGGATTCTCCAAGCACTACACTGTGCATGTTATAATCATATTTAACAACAACATAGTTTGCCCAGAGCTTTCAAATCTCGTATTTTTTCAAAGAATTGTTTGTGACTCTTATTTATTTTTTATAAAATTTCATCGAAATAATTATGCCATGCAGAGTCCTTTAACGAGAATGTGAAGACTTGCTAATGATAACTATAGTGAGCTAGACTTTTTTAATATGACCATGCCTAACTTTAGACAAGTTGTTAGTAATCTCTTCTTGTAAATTTTAGTTAAGTGATGCTAGTGCTACTTTAACTTTTAATGTAAACATTTTGTGATTATTGTATAATCTGATTTTATTGAAAATTGGGAAACCGTTAATATACCATTTATTTATTTATTTATTTATTTAATAACAATCTGGTTTCCAATAAGTACAATTTTGCTTATCTTTAAAAAAAATTTTGAGTTCTCTATAATAAAGATCTTTAACTGCATTCCTGTAAGTGTTTGAGGATATCCTAGAATTAAGCTGAAACATGTACTGAGGAATTTTCTGAGCAAGAATGCTTTCTACTCTATAGAAGAATTTAGGTATTTCCTGTAATAAAAGTGATCTTAAATAGAATGCCTATTATATATTATGTACATATATTTTTATCTATTTTTTGTTTTTAGTTATTACAATTTTATTTATCTATGCCAAATCACATATACATTTCATTACTTTATGTTTGTTATCCTATAGGATTGTATACAATAGTATTTGTTAAATGTATGTACAATGTACCTATATTTTTACTTTCTCTGTAAGTTTTTTTGTTGTATTTGTGACACTATTCCACGCCTAATTTCGCTTCTGTAACTCACTGTTATAAGGAATAAATAAAAGTTTATCTATCTATCTGCTAATAAATATATTTATTTAATGCTACATCTTAGAATGCTCATCCAATGTAGGTATGCAGCAACTAGGTGCATGTAAAAGCGGTAAAAAGCAATAATAGTTAAACAAAAATTATTTTTAATAAGATGTCAAAGTTAATACCTTGTGTAACTCTAGGTTTTTTTCCTTATTCTTATTCCCAGTAACTTTACCCTAGATTATTGTTACAAACTCCAGTGTGAATA
>MU186436.1:37716-90539 GCA_016904865.1 Pissodes strobi
AACTTCAAATATTACCTTTATTGAGTGGTTTGAATGAGTGGTCGTTAAATGATGTGTGCAGTTCAGTTGCTATTTTGGCATCAGTATGTGAGTAAATTTATTTATTTTATTTATTTATTCATTTACTTCCATTGACACGATCACATATGTTGGAATTGTCAAATACAAATTTAAAAATACATTAAAAACAAGATACAAATGATTAAAATCTAAACACTATAACTAAGCAAAATTTCATTAAATAAACGCGTGTGAAAAAAATTCAGTCAATGAATAAAAGGGGTTCTCAGCTAATATGGACTTAAGTTTCCTCTTATAGAGGTGGAGAATCCGAATATCCTTAATATTTGAAGGCAGGTGGTTATAAATTTTAAGGGAAGTGATCCCAGGTCCCTCCTGCACCTGGGTCAACCGGGCACCAGGAATGAAAAGCCTTTCAGCATTTCTTGTCATGTAACGATTAATAACCCTGCACTTCGGGAATTCATTAAGATGTTTAAATACATAACAAGCACATTCAAAAATGTATAAACCAATAACGGTGAGAATTCGTTCTGATTTAAAAGTTTGGCGACAGGAGGCTCTGAATGGTAAGCGGAACATAGTTCTTATTATTCTCTTTTGGCTTATCAAAACTTTATTTATGTTACTAGAGTTACCCCATGCCAACAGTCCATAAGACAAGACCGATTGAACGGTAGCATAATAGAATATCTTAAGGATAGGTTTCTCCACAAAATCTCTCAACTGCAGTACAGCATAGTTCCTGGATGACAATTTATTGCAGGTGTTATGGATTTGACCAGTCCATGAGAGATCAGAGTCGACTGCAATGCCAAAGAAGGTTACGTCCTCACGCTGTACAAGATTTGATGACTCGTCTCTGACAAGCAGACTCCTGTCCTGGGTCACCCTGATAGGGATGAAAACAAGAAAGTTAGTTTTCGCGGTATTCAGGCAAAGGCCATTTCCCACGCACCACCCAGCAATATCTCTCACACACCTGTTCGCCTTGGTGCAAAGACTCATAATCACTCCATTCGACAACTGCCGACGTGTCATCCGCATAGAGAGTTATATAACTATCGCCGGCCAGCAGAGGTAGGTCGTTTATAAACATAAGGAGTAAGGTAGGCCCCAGTACACTGCCCTGGGGAACGCCCGTGCTAACATTTGCCCAATCAGATACAGTTAGTCCACCATCACCCAACAATTTCACGGCTTGACTCCTACCTGAAAGGTAAATCTTTATCCAGTCATATGTCGGCCCCCTAATACCATAATACGCCAGTTTATCCAATAGTGTCGGATGATTTATGGTATCGAAGGCCTTTGTGAAGTCATAGAAAATCCCAACAGATTTCAGCCCCTCGTTGAAATTACCCAGGATCTTCAGGTAAAATGATAATATGGCGTCAGTAGTTGATCGTCCAACTCTGAACCCGAACTGCCTGCAGGTCAATATGCGGAAGGACTCCAAAAAACCCACCAATCTTCCCCGAAAAGCCCTCTCGAAAACCTTCGAGAACACGGACAGCAGGGCGATCGGCCTGTAATTCTCCACCGCAGTCGGGTCCCCTTTCTTATAAACTGGTACTATGATCGCCCTTTTCAAAACATCCGGGAAGTAGCCATGTTCGAAGGAACAATTTATAAGGTAGGTCAGAGGAGCCAGAATCTCTCCCGCGCAGTAACTCCTTACGTTGCAGGGAACCTCGTCGACACCGCAAGACTTCTTAATGGCCACTGACCTGAGAATAGTCAAAACTTCATTCTCGGTTAGAGGTGTCAAAAAATCGTATGACAGTTGGCACTGTTGGGTAAGGTTGTGCTACCACTTCGCTCTGTACCACACACATCACGCTTTGCACCATTCAAGAGTTGGTCCACCGATTCGATGAAGAAGGTGTTGAAGACATCAGCGATCTCATTCTGTCCCGTCAGTTCCTTGCCACAGTGCACAATACGATCGGGAATTGATTTTTTTTAAGTTTCATGCTAGTGAGTGAGTTTATAACGTCCCACGCACATTTACTAATATTAGGTGAAGTTAGCTGTTCATTAGAGTAATAAGCCTTTTTTGCGACCGTAATATTTTTTTTAGAATAGAATAGAATAGAATAGAAATATACTTTATTGTCAGAACAAATTTCATTGACAAAGCATAAAAACGACAAAATAGAATCACAGGTAAAACTTATATGGTAAGTAATAAAGTAGTAGTACGAAAAACAGTAAACAATATAGGAGTAACAGTTTAACACATTAAGAGAGAAACCACTAAACACACATAACAAAATATCACACAAAATACAGTTGACATAGATTAAGCAGTTATCACAATTTATCCCTGAAATATTCCTCCAAATTATAATAAGCTCTTCCCTGTAGAAAGCATTTAACCCTATTCCTGAATTTTTTTAAATCAGTCAATTTTCTTAATTCGTCAGGTAAGTGATTAAAAATTTGCTTACTTCTAAAAATGGGAGAGTTTTTTGTTAGGGTTGTTTTAGGAATTGGAAGTGGAATAGTTAGGGTTTGCCGGGTGGTTCTACAGATGCTTTTTTCAAAAATATCCTTATGGAAATTTGTATGCATTAGACATGCCGTTTCTAGGATAAAGATGCAGTAAATTGTCAGAATTTTATGTTGAATAAATAACGGCCTACAGTGTTCTAAATAGCTTACATCACACAGATACCTTATTGCCCTCTTTTGCAGAATAAAAACTGATTGTAATAAATAAGCTGCACAATTTCCCCAAAAGGCAATCCCATACCTAATATGTGACTCTATCATGGAGTAGTATACCATCTTTCCCGTATTAAATCCAAGTTCCCTTACCACAATTCTTACAACATAGCAACCACTTGATAATTTATTGTTAAGTTGGACCACATGACTATCGAATTTGAATAGCCTGTCAACATTGATTCCTAGAAATTTAAGGTTTAATTTATTTTCAATATTCACTGAATCAAGAACCAAATCATCATACGAAAATTTAAACGTAATGATGTTAGGTTTCTTTGAGTTAAAAATTAAAAGATTTGAGTCGCACCAGTCTTTTACTATTTTTAAATCTGCAGATACCGTTTTCTTTAAGGCATCTGTATCCGCACCGCTCCACAAAATGGTGCTGTCATCTGCGAATAACGTGAATCTGCCCTCAATTGGTAGCCTGGTGATATCATTTAAATATAGGAGAAATAAAAGTGGACCCAACACAGAACCTTGTGGGACTCCACTTGTAACAACACTAGTTGAGGAAATGTTTGATCCGGCTCTTACAAATTGATTTCTTCCCGTAAGATATGATGCAAACCAATGATTTGTGATCCCTCTAAAGCCATAAACGTTTAGTTTGCTAAGCAATATATGGTGATTCACGCAATCGAAAGCCTTAGAGTAATCACAAAAAACAGTCGCAACCATCTCATTAGTATTAAGTCTAAGATATATTTGGTTCAATAAATTATAGATAGCATCTTGAGTACTTTTAAATGCCTGAAATCCAAACTGTGCGCCATCCAAAATACTATTTTGAGCCAAATGTATCAACATTCTCCTCCTAACTAACTTTTCCACAACTTTAGATAGCGTCGACAGTAAGGAAATTGGGCGGTAGTTTGAAGGGATATCACAGTCACCTCCTTTGTGAAGCGGAATAACTACTGCTGTTTTTAGACAGCCAGGGAAACTGCCAGACAAAAAAGACACATTAATGCACTCAGCCAAGACATACAGTGCTCTTTCAGGAAGATTTTTCAACAACCGAATTAAAATATTGTCGTAGCCACTTCCCTTGGAATTTTTAATTTCGTTAAATATTTCATAAAGTTCAGGAAGGTTTGTGGTCTGAGATGCAAAGTCTTCTTGAATATCTATATGTGACATATATGAAAGGGGATTATTTTTCCTTTGCAAATTGGATTGTAAGTCATTAGCGACAGTGCAATAAAAATTATTGAGTACATCAGGACAAATTTCGATTTTTTTCTCTACGCGCGGATTTTTACCAGTCAATTCATGTATAATATTCCAGCTTTCTTTTGTTGCATTATTTGAATTTTTAATTTTGCGTTGGTAGTTTAGATTTTGCTAGTTTGATAACATTCCTATATATAGTTCTATATTTATAAAAGTAACTAAGAAATGAAGTGTTGTTTGTGAATTTTTTAATTAGGTGAAGGGATCTCATATTTCTAGAAGAAACTCTTATACCCGAAGTTAGCCAGTTTTTTCTTTTCTTCTGTCTAATACTCTGCACAGGGAAGCTCTCATTAAAATTTTTCAGTAAGGATATTATGAAACCTGTTAAAAGGCCTATTAGACTGTAGAACACATGCCCAATCTATCTTTTCACAAACACTTCTAAACTTACAATAATTCTTAGAACTAAATAATCTGGCAAACTTACGTCTAGACTTTTTTGCTTTAAAATTTACCACAAACGTACCCAAAACTGCTTCATGATCCGAGAAGTCAACGGGAACAACTTCGCAGTTTATAAAAACATTATTTTCTGTTAAGCTGGAACATAAATAGTCGATTTTTATTTCAGAAGATGCTGTTATTCTTGTAGAAACATTTACTTTCATTTCAAGGTTGAATGTCAAAAGCAAACTGCGAAGCTTTAACGTTGCCTCAGATCTATTATCATCATAATTTATATTTAAATCTCCACCCAATATTAAGTTAGAATTATGCGGTAGTGATAAGAGAAGTACCTCTAAATTTTGAAAAAACCGGTTTAGATTTGAATAGTAAGGTGGTCTGTAAATACAAAGAATATACAAGTTATTTGTCTTATTATAAACTAATGAAAATTCAAAGACACTTTCAACAATAAGGTTATTAAATCTATCGTTCTCAGAAATTTCAAAACAATTTAAAAAATCCGTATTTATTAAAATTGCGGTGCCACCACAGGCATTGGAGCTTCTACAATATTTGGTTACAAGAGAGTAGTTATCAATAACAAGTGGTTCCTCATCTACTAGCCAGTGCTCCGTTAAAAGAACAAAATTTGGAAACATATTGTTTTCTAGAGCTATATATAAATCATTACTTTTATTCCTCAAGGATTGCATGTTTAATAAAAAAAGTGATACTTCAACACTATCAAAACCTTTAGTTAATCCAGAACCATTGGAGGGGCGGTTTTGTCTAAAAAAGAATCAGGCTGTGCTTCAACATTATTAATTTGAGTAGGAGATATTTCGGTATTTACATTTGTTGGGATAGTATCTACATTTGTGCTACCGCTATTGTTTTGCACAGAAATACCAATGTTATCAAGTGCATGACTATGAATATTTACATCAGAGGAACTAGGGTTGTCAGACTCAAGCGATTCGCTGGAGTGTTGTAAAATAGCGCTAGTTGTATCTATAAAAATTAACGTTTTATTATTTTTTAATGGATTGAGAATCAAATTAAGGCACAATTTGCCAATTACATTTCTTTTTATACACTGGATTCCTGTATTACCTGAATATCCATTTACGTCAATGTAGTTTAAACATGTCATAGACAATTTGTCCAACTTATCAATAAATGACTTAAATTTACAATTAAAATTAAAAATAGAGATGACGCTTCTATCATCAGTCCCACGAAAAATTGGACAGGAAGTAAAAACAAGATTCGTGTGTACGCTTTGCTTGATAGCCTTCACAATTAATTTGGTTTGAGGTGACCTATTCAGCATAAAGTCGTTATAACCACCACAGATAATAACAAAGTCTTGGTCACCATATCCTGATGTAAGTTGATCCAAGTTTTCAACGATGTTATGGAATCTGGCTCCAGGCTTGACGATCATCTCAATCTTGAATTTTCGTGTTAAAGGATGATTGTATAGGTACTTATATAGAAACCGGCTATTCTCATCACAAAGAATTAAAATTCTTGGTTGCGTACTAGTTATTTGTCTAGTTGATTGCTTCTTCTCAACCGAGATGTCATCACTACAACACTGAGCAGAATTTTCTTTAAATTGAGTATCATCCTGCTCAGTATTCTGTAGCATCTTATTACTTAAGTCGGTGGGCAAAGATTTATTTTCAGTTAACAGCTGATTATTCAAATCATCCAGCAATTTCAGTTTTTCTTTCAGCTCTTCAAGTTGATGGTCGTGTTGATTAGAATTAGAATTTATGTAACTTAGTTCTGTCCTTGTAAAGAGTTTAAGGTTTTCATTATTATTTGAGTATCTTACTTGTCTGTGAAGCTGCCTCAGCTCAACACCCTCACTGATAAGTTCAGGAGTTATCCAAGGATTACGTTTACCCCTTGTGGCTTTATTTCGTTTGGTTTGATATGGAAATGTCAAACAAACTGTAAAAAGTTGAAAAAAAGTAAGTGAATTTATCCTCTAGATCTAGATGATGCAATTTAGGTAGCCACTGTTCCTTTGAAAGCAAGTAAATAAAGGTATTTTTATTTTCTCGAGAAAAAAATCTCTTCCTAGAGGGGGGCGCTGTGCCATATGAACCGAAATATTTTTAACATTTAAAACTTTGTGACTATTACACTTAAAATCACCACAAATAAATAAAAATACGTTACGCTTACAAAAATGAACTAACATTTTGTCCAAGGCCATATAAAATTCATCAAGGTCAGTTCCAGGGGCTCGATATACACAACAAACTAAAATTCGTGTGTCGGTCGAAGTTTGCAACAGTGCTGCGGTGTACTAAATTTTTTTTTCAATTGCGGGAACATCATCCAAAACAACGGGGTTGAACTTGGCAAAATTTTCACGCACCAGTACAGCCACGGCGCCCGCGCGTTAGTCCTGTCTGCAGTAGTATGATGCTAGGTCATAATTGTTTATTTTAAAGCAAGAGGCTTCATTATTTGACAACCATGTCTCCGTAACACACAACACTTCTGGGTATCCCTCATAATGTAGAAAGAGCTCGAGTTCTGAGGATTTCAGACGGAGACTTCTCGCGTTTAGATTTACCAGCCGACCTCTAGTATTAGTTGTTTTTTGGGTAAGACTTTGACCATCCTGCCGAGGTTCTGTTGCCAAATTTCCGGGATTGGTTCCGATGCGCATATTTTTTAAAGTGTTTTTTTTGTATTTTGGGCATGCCTTGGGTGAGTTTCTGTTGGTTTTACAAGCGGAGGGCAATGAATGGTGTTTAATATTTAAGAACACATAGCAAAAAGCCTTTCATAATATACGGTAACCCTCATGGGTGTGATAAATAGGCTAGAGTTACATGAGAAGTGTAATTCTAACCTTGGCCTTTTAATAATCCCTCGATATATTCTATATCAAAATGATAAGGACATTGAACATTTTCATGGAGCCAGAAGAAAATGCAACGAAAAATTTTAAATCCTAGCATGTTATAATAAAAAGATATTCCACATTTGATTCATTACCATTGAGCATACAAAACTCAAGAAAATATATGAGTATTAAAAACTATATGATATTCTTAAATATCATGCCAATATTGAAGAAGATGAGTCTATTAAGAATTTTAAGAATTAAAATGTAAATTTGGTTATTAGTTTTTTAAATAAACCTTTTACATTTTCTCCCACACCCACACCTAATTTAATTTCAGCAAACCTCCTACTAAAAGTAATCTATGTTGGGGTTTGGAACCTTCGGCAACATGCTCTAAAACGGAGTTTTATCCACAATACCGAAACAGAATTATTGCACTCGACGCGCGTTTCGCTAACCATGTTAGCATCATCAGGAGATGATTAAAACTCAACTCAGTTTTAATCATTTCGTGACGATGCTAACAAGGTTAGCGAAACGCGCGTCGAGTGCAATAATTCTGTTTCGACTCGACTTTAATGTCGACATGTTTGTGCATAAGGAATATCGTTACCACCTATTTTAATTTTCATGTCCTGATTCAAGTTAGGTTTCCCAAAAATTAAATAAGTAGATTTAGATGAATTAATTAATAGGTTATGTTTCTTCGGAAATTCAAACAATGCAGCCAGGTCATTATGTAATTTATTTTGAGCCAAATGAGTTTCATTACGTCCAAACGAAATATATATAGCTGTGTGTCATCCACGTATAGATGAATCTGGCAGTGCTTTATGGAATCAATAATATTGCTAGTGTATATACAAAATAAAGCGGTCTTAGAATGGAACCTTGAGGCACGCCAAAAGTTTGCGTTTCCGCGTTCGAAGCACCCTTATCCGTCTCCACAAACTGAAGTCTATCGTTAAGATAGCTACTCATGAGCGCAACAGCCGCACCACTAAACCCAATGTAATGAAGATTTGACAGAAGCAGCCCATGATCCACTCTATCGAAAGCTTTACTAAAGTCAATAAGTATAAGTACCGTTGCATTTCCCCTGTCAATCGCATGAATAATATCATCAGTTACATGCAAAAGAGCAGTGTTGCAGCTATGTCCCTCTGTGAAACCTGACTGGATTTGAGCCAAAACATTATGCAATCTTAAATGCTCATTTATTTGAAAATTCATAATCTTTTCCATAACCTTTGATAAAACGGGCAGAATACTACTTATAGGCCTTCAATCTTTGTAGTTTTCTATGTTTTGCTTTATAGTAATTGACAAAATTTTTGAGATTTTCCATAAATCAGGAATTAATGATATTAGTAATAAAAGGAAGGATTCTAGTTATACAGAGTAATATCATATCTAGGTTTAATTCATCTGCCCCCGTAGCCAAATACTTTATATTTAGGAAGCATTCTTTAACTACATCATCTGAAAAAGTATGAAAGTAAAAAGTTGAAGAGATACCATTTTTTATATTATTTTTATAGAAGCAATTAAGTTGTTCATCTGTGGAGGGAGTTTTATTTACATTTAAAAGGTGTTTATTTATTTCGTTAGGATTGTTAAAATTATCTGGTATAGAACTGAATCCTTTTTTAAAATGTATATCTAAATCATTTAGTTTTCTCAAAAGAAAAACTTTGAGTTCTTTACATTAGAATTAATAATTGTATGCTGGAGGTACTGCCACTGCCTCTTCTCCTGCCTTACCGCTAAATTGGTTTGATTTCTTATTTGCTTATAGGAAATTCCAACTAGCAGTGGTTTTAGTTTCTTTATACTTGCAAAAAGCTTTATTTTTCAAATGTATCATATTTTTTATTGTATATGTGAGCCAAGGTGGCTTTCTAGTTTTCAAACTTACATCCTTCGGGGGTGCAAAAATATTTATTTATTTATTTATTTATTTATTTAGTACTTACATGCACACCACAGAGCAAAGCTCCAAATGGTACGAAATGAGTTAAAAACAATTAATCGTAGGACATTATATAAAACATTTGCAACACTTAACATTCAATACATATTCGATAATAAAACGTGTAAGAAGAATAAAAAAAAAAAAAAAGTTCAAGACACAATACGCTTCAGTGAGTTGAGACTTATGTTAAAAATATCTAGGTGGTTAAACTTGTCGTTGTACATTGTAACCATTCGATCCACAAATGCTCTTTGTCCGTAGTTGGTCCGGTGATAATGTTGGTGGAACAGTTGTTGGTGTCTTAAAGTTCTCGCTGGTATCTTGAGGTATAGGAGTCTCAGTAAATCGGCACAATCAATCTTCCCGTTGATCAGTTTATGAAGAAAAAACAGAAGCTGATTCTCTCGTCTAGCTTGCAGCGATTTAAGACCGCAGAGCAGGAGTCTAGTGTCATAGGACAAATCGCGATAGGGGAAACGATGTTTATACAATAAATATTTAACAAATTTATTCTGCACCCTTTCGAGCCTAGATATGTGACACTGGTACTGCACCCTTTCGAGCCTAGATATGTGACAAATGGTGCTGCAGTATTCAAGTATACTGCGCACTAGAGAGTTGTAAAGTATCGTATTGCCCTGGTGTCCGTCATCAGTGCAGTGTTCCTCTTTATAAATCCAAGCAGCCGCAAGCCTCTCGAAACTATTTGATCCACATGTAAAGTGAATGATAGATCTTTGTCAAACAACACCCCTAGATCATTAAAGACAGTTACCAATTCCAGAGTCTCACTATCGATGGTGTAATTGTGGTCAATTTGATTCATCCCCTTGTAAAAGCTCATTTTTTACATTTCTTGACATTTAGTTTTAGGCAGTTTTTCTTGCACCATAAAACCAGGCGCTCCAGATCTTGTTGGAGTCCGGTGGACGACGTTTCCGCAATATTATAAAATTTTAGGTCATCGGCGTACATAAGAAAGTCCGATTCTTCAAAACATGATGAGATGTCGTTGACAAATAGGGAAAACAGAACTGGGCCAATGTGGGACCCCTGAGGCACACCCGACAACACCTGGATCTCCTTAGATGTAGCCCCGCCCATGAGTACACGCTGCCGACGATCCGACAGGTAGCTTGCAACCCAGTTCAAGTAGTGAGAGCCAATTCCAATCTTTGAGAGCTTTATGAGAAGCAGCTCATGGCAAACACTATCGAACGCCTTAGATATGTCCGTGTATACAACATCGACTTGCTTTCCCATCTCCAGACTGGTAACTAGAAAATTTTGATACACCGCTAGGTTGGAATTTGCCGAACGCCCCTGGAAAAAACCGTGCTGATTTTCGGTTATATAGTTTTTGTAGGTACGGAAGATCTCATCTGTCAGAATTGATCCCAAAATCTTCGGCAACGTGGATAGCATTGATACACCTCTGTAATTACCGATTTCGGTCCTATCACCGGACTTGTAAATGGGAAAAAGGGTGGAATGCTTCCAGAAAGTTGGGAAAACTCCTTTGTTGAATGTTTTTTGGAAGATGGTGCAGATTGGTGCAGCAAGCGACTGCGAACAACGATTTAAAAAGATAGGTGGAATTCCATCTGGGCCGGCGTTTTTACTGCAGTCAAGCTCCTTGAGCTTCGATGTAACTTCGACTATGGTGAATTGATGCTGGAGTGGCGTACTGCCCTGCACAATACTCTCGTGTATTTCAGGATCCACAGTAATCCCGGTGTGATCGGAATAACTTGATTGGAAGTGAGCAGCGAAGGCATTTGCTATTTCTTGAGGACTTTCGAGGAAATTGCCATCGTTTTGCATTCTTTTGGGTATGCCAGAATCCTTTTTCAATGAGTTTATAAAACCCCAGAAGTGTTTTATATTTTCCGGAATCATATGTTCTGCGGATGCGATGTGCGAGGCATAACAAAGCTCAATGTGAAACTTGGTTTCCCGGCGAACACTTGAGTATACCTGATAGTCACACTCGCTTCCAGAGCTCTTGTATCTTCGATATAGTTTATTCTTATGAGCTATCATCTTTTTTAAAGCAGGAGAGTACTATTTTGGGAATTTGCCACTCGTTACTATTTTGGTTGGAACGTGTCTGTCGATCGCTTCTTGCAGAATGTCGTAGAATTGTCGCACCAGAAGGTCTGTATCTTCCTGGCTCTCAAGGAATGACCAGTCGGCGTTGTTCAGGAAGAGATTTACTTTTCGGTAATCAGCCATTGGAAACTGGTGCAAAGTGATGTTAATCTTATTGTCTATAAACTGTAACGTGTGGCTATCAAAGAGGAATTCTAGAGAGGGATGGTGTTCGTCACATTGTACTAGTGAAAATTCGCTTTTGGTTATTTTCGAGTATCTTATATCGCTGACAAATACTAAGTCCAATATTCTACCCAGTGCATTCGAAATATTGTTGCGTTGCTGGAGCTCCAAGAAGTACATACAGTCGATCACAGCTTCCTCTATGGGATTACGGATACCCGTTGGAGTCAAATAGCCTTCTTCTTCGAGCCATCTTACGCCAGGCAGGTTGAAGTCGCCGAAGATGAAAAAATTGGCGTTGTTATATTTGCTGGCTACGCTTTCACAGCTGTTTGTAAAGTGACTATAAGCGTCGAGGGCTGATCCAGGAGGGAAGTAAACACAGCAAAGAATTTCCTTGCTGCTACCAAAGTTTGTTTCTACCCAAACGCTCTCATAGTCAAGGCTCTTGAAAGCGGAAACTGTTCTCGAGTGGTACTCCGACTTGATGGCGATAAGGACGCCACCGCCTCGGCTGCAGTCCAGTTGGTCATAGTCGCGATCGCAGCGAAACACTGAGTAATTTTCAGTGAAAAACTCTGATGAAAAGTGATCCCCGGAGAGCCACGTCTCCGTAAGCATGATGCAATCATAATCGCTGTTACCAACGGACATCATAAATTGCGGTGCTTTAGTGCGTATTCCCCGAACATTCTGATAGTAAATCGAGTTAAGGTTTTTGTTATGGACTCTGTAACTTGGGTGTGACGGCGTTAATTCCAATATCGGAGGATGATCTGATTCAGATTCGTTGAATAAATTTAAAAATTTGTCTCGTGGTTTACTGATGCGTTGACGTGTCTCCACTGCCTAGGTCTGGTGGAGCTCAGTGGAGCTATAACTTCATTCCATAGAAACCGAGTAATTTTAAGCTTCCCGTTTAGGGTTGGTGTGCAGAACGAATTTTTTTCCTCTTCAGTTGTGAAATTGTCCATACTCAGAAATACTGAGTTGTTCGTGTCATTGTGGACGTGCTTGTGAATGTTCGAGTTAAGTTCGTAGATAAAGTTGTTGAGGACTGGTCTCTTTGAGGCATATGCAGGACCTATTATGATTAAATTAGATACATTGGAGATATCCATCAGTTTTGACCAGATGCGGGGGCCAATCACTCTTCCGAGAGAAGCATCCTTAATTCCGGTACAAAGCAAGATATAGTCTTCCTTTGTAAGTTTCAGAAGCAAGTCAGAATATTTATTTATTATGCCTTCAACAGTGACATTTCGCGCGTACTGGCAGTTGATGTCACAACTACTGTTGGAGTTGCTCTTAAGCAACATGCTTAAGCCTCTTGTGTGGAATTCTTCGCCGATTATGAGCAGTTGGCGCCTCCTAAGATTCTGATCATTGGTGGCACTGTTTTTCAGGTTTGGTTGGTTGTTTTCGCAGACGGCAGGGTCTGTGGGTTGATGAGAATCTGGGTCAGTTTGAGATTCAGCATGCGTAGCATATAAGGTGTCGGTTTGGATGGTTACATTTGCTAATTGAGTTTTCTCTCCAACTGTTTGTATCCCTTTCTCATTGCGAGTTGGCAGCTGGTGGCAAGTTTGCGTTCCTTTAGGTGAGGAGATTTTATTGTATGTTTGTGTCCCTGCTTCCATTGATGTGTCTGAGTTGACCTGGCGCTTGAGCTCGTCAATGTGAGCTGTCATAGTTTCGATCCTTCCTCTTTGGAATTCTATTTTTTCCATGTATGCTTTCTCTACATCTGCGATTTCTTGGTATGATGTGGAGCTTCGCTTCAGCCTTGTTATGTACTGGTTCTTCTGATCCAGTTCGTCTTTCAGGTCACATATTATCTCCCGCAGAGTCTCGATTGTATCTGGTTCATGAGTAGTTGCTTTTTCTATACATGCTTTGGAGCACCAAATAAAATTATCGTTGATTATCGAGTGATGTCGCGTTCTTTCCAAGCAACTTTTATGGTATATATTGTTGCAAAAAATACATATCAGGTTACCCTGATTTTTCTTACAACACTTGAACACTGCCGCCATTTGGTCTGTATGTTTTACATTAAATCGAAGGGATAGAAGGATAACACAGAGGACACCCTTCTCGTCCTGGGGCCTATCAGGACATTTATTGACAAACACAGGTGACCCTAGGATAAGTTTGGTAGACAATAGGAAAAACAACAGGAAAATTTTTTTTTTATATGTACATGCATAACATTATGTAGAGTTAACGTTATTCGAAGGTTTATCGTATGTCGTATAGTCGTGCGAAAACTCCCGGCGACCAAATTGAGAAGGATTGTTATTGTTTACGTTTACTTAATTTTGTTTATTTAATACGATAAGTTTTTGTGTGTTGAAAATGGGAGGATTAGTATCGAAGAAAACTGGTTTTTCTGTTTTTATTTATAAGGGTGAGCGTTTTGGAAATGTATAGCTTACCGGTAATGCGCTGTTTTCTAAGCTCTTTCAGTGCATACGCGTAACATGAAAAACGACACAAATTTACCACTTAAAACTTGCAAATATCACGGAATGATATTCATAGTATACTCTGCTAGCGTCACATTCTTATCAATATGTTGTTCAAAGCTGCGATTTTATCTTTAACTGTGCTCATACATATAATATTTTCGAAAGAAGCTAAATCCAAAAAATTGTTAAGAAGTTTTTTATCAATATTTTTTAAATTTCGAAATTTAATTGTCTCAGTCTGTCTATGACATTTGTTGGAGATAAAGCAGTAAGTCAGAAAATGATCAGACAATCCCTCATCCTTAACACCTGAATCAATATTTATTTCTCCCTTGGACACCAAAACAGCATCCAATAAAGTGGCGCTACTTTTTGTAACTATAGTTGGCTCCATTATGACTTGTTGCAAATTAAGTGATTCTATATACTCATAGAAGGTGGTGGTGTGCTGGTCTGTCAAATTTAATAAATTTAAATTAAAATCACCCCCGCAAAAAATTTCGGATGGTTGAAAATCAGATAATCGTTTTTCAAAAACACTAAGAAAGTCAGAAGCCACACCTCTAGGAGGTCTATAAAAAACGCCAACAACGTATTTCATTTTAGGGATATTCATTTCGACCCAAATCTCCTCAAGGGTTACATCCGATAAAACGTGACAAACGGAAAATTGTAAATTGTTTTTTATGTAAAGTGCTACACCCCCACCTCTAGAGGATCTGTCTGATCTTACTACACTGTATCCATTCAAGTTTATGATATCATCCGGTATATTTATCCCTACGTCATATTGACCTTGTTCGACGATGATTTTGAAATCAGAAAAATGAGTCCCAAGTGACCTTATGTTAAGAAATGCAGCTTTAAAATTCTTCATGATTTAATTAATCAGGCACTGTACTCACCAAATTTTGTATGCAGCTATATAGAAATAAGTAAAAATTACACGAAGAAATAATATGTAGAGAAAAGAATATATGTTTGTATATGTATGGTCCAATGTTCGCAGATCTAAAAGTTTATAGGTTCCAATTTTTTTTACTCTGAGACATTAGCAACGTCATTTTCGTTTTTGATACAGATCTTATTGTTCACGATGATCGACTTTCTACTTTTTTCTTAATCAAGCACACAGTTTCCAAAATAAGTAAGCAGGCCAAGGTCAGAATTTTATGTTTTAGACAAAGTGGCCTACAAGATTCACGAGACCTAGCACCACACATAAATCTAACAGCTCTCTTCTGCATCCGAAAAACAGATTGAAATAAACAATCCGAGGATGTACCCCAGAATGAAATGCCATATCTCAAATGTGACTCAATTAAAGATAAGTTGACACTTCGAGCCATGGAAAGCCGTAGTACCCTGGCTACAGTTCTTACTGCAAAGCAATCCCTGGAGAGCTTTTTATTAAGGTTCAATATATCATTTTCGAATTTAAGCCTAGAATCAATAAAAATACCCAAAAATGTATTTTTTTGTAAAGAGTGGAGGACTCTGTTGTCTAACAAAACGTTGTCAATTTGACACTTAAAACTAACAATATTGATTTTGGAAACATTCAATGAAATATAATTGGCATCACACCATTCCTTAATTGTAATCAAATCAACTCTTATATTTCCCTCCAAAACACTTATATTCTTGTGGTGCCAAAGTATTGTCGTGTCGTCCGCCAAAACAATAAAACGTCCAGTAACGTGCAACCTTGGAAGATCGTTTACGTATATTAGGCACAACAATGGTCCCAAAACTGAACCGTGTGGTACACTTGTAGTCACCATCAAAGGTGCGGATTCTTTGATATTAATGAAAACAGTCTGATACCGGTCTGATAAATAGGATTTGAACCACTTTAGTGATTTGCCTCTGAAGCCATAGAATTCGAGTTTACCCAGCAGTATTCCATGATCCACGTAGTCAAAGGCCTTTGATAGATCACAGAACACCGCCGCGGCTCCCTCTCCATCATTGAGTCTCAAATATAGATCCTCTAGAAAGGAAAAAATTGCATCGTTAGTGCTCTTGCCAGACATGAACCCAAACTGCAGACTACTAAATAAATTATGTCTCTCCACAAAGTTAACAACACGCTTTATCACAATTTTTTCGACAACCTTGGCTAATGTAGGTATTAATGAAATTAGACTAAAATTCTACATTCTACATCCTGATAAAAGGAGCTCAAGTCTAGTAACAAACAAAAGCATATCAGTATTAGGGGGCCTATAGATACAAAGTAATTATATACAGATGTAATCTACCCGAATATACAACTGAAAACTCAAATTCTCGTTCAACTGAAAGGTAATTAAAATTATGGCAGTTGACGAATCTAAACTTACACAAAAATTAATTATGAATCAGAATTAAGGTACCTACATGAGTAGGGTACTCTCTACTGTACTTGGCTAATACAACATAGTTAGGTAAAAATATTGATTCATTTTGACTTAGCCAATGCTCTGTAAATAGCAGCACATCCGGGTAAGCAACGCTGTCAAGAAACAGCAACAGTTCGTCAACCTTATTTCTTATAGATTGTATATTTAGCAACATTATGTTGATGCTGACACTGTTTCGACCCCAAATTTTTTTTTATCATTTAAAGTAGCGTGATTCTCTACTGATTGAATGTTAGGATCCACCAAACTACACACACTCGCACATCTGTCCCCAGCCAACAAACTCCTGTTCTCCTGCTCTTCCAACTCAATAGCATTTCCTTTATCCAATTCAAGCACTGGGTCATCTAAACAACATACTGCAGATACCGAATTAATAATATGACCTTCATTATCTTTGGAGAAAATAAACGTCACAATGTGGTTAAATAGTTTACATGCCAGGTGCATTTTGGAAATATCTCCCAAATGAGCTGTAGAATTGCAGTCAAGCAGACGACTAAGATCTATGTTGTATGCATGTAGGCATTTATAGAGAGAGATATTACTCTTGTAAATTACATCCTGATCACCATATCATATGTGGACTGGTAATAACTAGAGGATTTGTATGGCTTGTTGCAAGAATGAAAGCTCTTAAAATTACCCGCGGAGAACAAATACCATAAGATAACTACATCTCTCTTATTAAAGTTTTGGGACAGGCCAGTTGCTGTGTGTGCTAACTCTTCATTGGAACTTCCTGGTTTCAGGTAGGTGGATATATTATAATGCTCTCCAAATTTCTGTTTTAAATAAAAGGTCATATTTTTTCCACATTTTCCTGCAATCAAAAGAATTTTAGACCTTAATCTTTTCTTCTGTTCAGGCTTTTGTTGTTGTTCTTCACAAGTAGTTTGAATAGAGATATTTTTAGTTATTAATAAGTTAGTCTGTGTTGTGGTGTGAGAAACACTTGGTTTCTTTTCAATTACTACAACGGAGTTCCTTGAAATTTTTATTTGTTATTGCAATGTTTTAATAATTTCCTTCAGTTCTGTTATTTCTCGTACATATCTATCTTCTAACTCCAAAGCATCATCTTCAAAAGCCGTTGATTTTCGTTTCAACCCTTTAATATACATACTCATCCCTTTGCTGAAGTTCTCCCCTCAGTTCCAGATTAATGCTCTTTAGTGCGGCACATTCAGTTCGTGACAAATCATCATCATTATTGGTATCTCCTGCTGAACAGATATCAGAACAGAATATTAGATTCTCTGTTATTGTGGTCCAACCCCTTTTCCTTTCCAAACAACTTGGATGAAACAAGTTACGACAAGCAACACACAACCAGTTATTTTGTTGCTTATTTTTGCAGCATTTGAACTTTGTAGCCATAATTCAAGTTCAATATAGGGCGAAGAAATGATGAGCCTTGTCAGAAACAGTCTTGATCAATAATTACTTAGATAAAAATTACTATATAACAAAAGGAAAAATAAATAAATAAATACAACAAAAGGAAAGGCAAACAAGGGACACACGCTTCTCGCCTTGGACCTTATCAAGGCATTGACAATTATACAAGCACAAGGTATGAGGGCTCCAGGAAAAAAAGAGGGTTTAAACATAGGTTAGACAAAAGGTTAAGATAAGGGCGCAAAAGGATAATTTTATATTAATTATTTGTACATTTATGATTCTTAATATTAGCCTTAGTCAATGCTAAAACTCTCTATTAAAAATTTAATTTAGGTCGGAAATCAAACATAAACAGAATAAATCAACAAAAAAAAATTGTTTACGTTGTTATCGTAGGATTTTAACAGAATAAATTATATTAATGTAAGATAATTCATGAATTTTTACGCATAAGTTTCCCAAACCTGAAAATTCGTTGATATTCAACGGTAAAAAACTGTACAAGTTGATATTAAATAATTGAATTAATTCGCTGTATTTATCACAAAAAATTCACTTTATATTCACAGAGAGACCACACTACTTGCTAAATAAATATCCGATATATTCTTCATTATTGAACGTAACTACTGTGGGCCTATTTTTGTTGGGTCTAACTGGGCCTGGGTGATAGCTGTTTACGGAAGTTATCTTCTGAAGGCCAAATTTTGACTCTAACATATGGGCAACAACTTTGTTTAGGGATTCACTGCTAGAACCGTTCTTCTTCTCAGGCCAACCGTATATCCTCAATTGACAGAGTTTGGTATTTTGTTCAAGTTGATCAATTTTTTTCTTCATATCCTCGTTTTCTTTTGTTAAGTCCCCCATTTGAGATTTCAAGTTGTTAACTTTTAAAGAAATTTTTGGTCAGATAAGGAACTGTTTACAATATCACGAACAATATCGGATGACAAGGCCTTGAGTTCGTTTTTTTGACGCTCCGTAAAAATCATTGTATTAATTGTGTGTGAGTAGCTATTAGGCCTTTTTTGTTGGATTCTTTACCAAACCATTGTCTTTATAAGAAAATAGTCGTTCAACGGGGCCTGTGGAGAGGTGCTGCCCCCAGTGGCTGGCACCAAAAACAGTATTACTGAATGAAAACACATACAATGTTTACCCTACATACGAAATGGAAGGGATAGAAAGGGGAATACAAAATTATATTCGCGGAGCCGTAGATTTCCAAGAAATGAACTTCAGCCAAGGCTAAGTGGCAAGAACCGGTTTTACCAGTTAATTTTTATATAGAATGAAATTTCCAATGCGTGCTTCCCCAATCTTTACTTTTCAATTGAATTTATTTTATTGTTTGGTAAAATGGTTTTTAGCATTTATTACACATTGATTTTTGTGATCAATTTCTTTACTAGTTTCTATTATTCATATAATTGAATTAATGCAGTAATAGAAGAAAATAGATTTGCATATGCCATTAAAAAATGGGAAAATAATAAACAATAATAAAATCCTATTTGCTAAATGTGAAACGTTTTGAATTGATATAAGTAAATTTTTACAATATAAACTGGATATTTTTAACGCATTCAAAATTAGGAACACTAAAAACATATTATTAAACTATAAAAAAAAAATATTTATAAAAATTGATTATTCATGTCCTATTATTAGTCAAAAAGTAAGGTTTACAATTTTTAAACTTACAATGTTTATAGAGAAATATAGATAAAAATTAAATTTAGTTCCAATAGTAGGTACGTATAGTTATTTTATGTATTTTTTCTTTTTATAGAAAGAAGACAATTAAACATTTTCTGCAATTTTATGCTTTAATGCATCAGGAACATGTATATATCAAATTATTGATTAAAAAGTCCCGTTATTTGGAGATTAATAATAAAATTAACTATTTTTATTTTATTAAATTTCATTATTTTTTCAAAAGAGAAGGAGAAAAGAAATAAGGTGTTTAAAAACTGAAATCAAAACTCTTACCACTTAAGATAAGTATTTATTTAATATGAGTTCTTCAGCATAATACTAATTTATGTTTCGGTACATATAATATCGCTCCAGGTCTACAGCCAATGTTCAAAACTTTCAATCGCTTATAGCCATTATTATCATTATTACTATTACATAATTGATAATCAAATTAAAATAATATAAATGTACTCTTCAAAATATATACTGTAGGTTATTCGCTATGATCAAGTAAATAATTTTTGAAAAAATTCGGATTTAGGATAGTGAAACAAACAACTTCCAAGTAAAACTATATTTACTAGAAAATAAAACAATTCAATTAATAAAACACATCAACCTATATAACCTTTAAAACTAAAGAGCAATTATATAAGATAAAAATAAGCATCGAGAGTAGTGTGCTGTTTCGGGCAACTTCTGGTTTGATCCACCCCTTATTTTCAACTGATCATTTTATGTTCACTTGTTGGAAAGCCCTTATCTATAATATAGGGCTTTCTATAGGGCTTTATAACTGACTTTTTGTCTGTATGTGTGTATGTGATGGGATCGATTACAGGTCGCAATTTTGAAGACAGCGACTTGAAATTTGGCATAGAGGTAGAGGTCCACGAACCCTCGGAACCTATTGTTTTAGTTACGATTGGTTAATATACATGGTGTGAAATCAGGACAAGTTACCGTTTTTTGGCATTTTTGACCGTGCAAACAAGGGCCAACTTTTCTTTTTTTTATGTCAAATGAAAGTATTCGGTAAGACACGTATTTTCTTTATTTGCTCTTTTGCTCTAATTGTTATACAGAATGTGAAAACAGGACAAGTTACGGTTTTTTGGCATTTAAGGTCGCAATTTTGAAGATAGCTACTTGAAATTTGGCATAAAGTTAGAAGTCCACAAACCCTCGAAGCCTATTGATTTTGGTTACGATCGTTTAATATACAGGGTGTGAAAACAGGACAAGTTACCGTTTTTTGGCATTTACAGGTCGCAATTTTGAAGACAGCGACTTGATATTTTGCATAGAGGTAGAGGTCCAAAAATCCTCGAAGCCTGTTGAGTTTGGTTACAATCGGTTAATATACATGGTGTGAAAACAGGACAAGTTTTGTTCGTGTAAACAAGGACCAACTTTTCCATTTTCGGTGTCAATATATAAGTAGAGGTGAAAGTATGTTAGCATTTTTGTTGACAACATGGTTACCATAGCAACCAACTAATAATATGTAAATCACTAATAAAAGATATAGTATGGTACTTAGGATTGTTTATGAAGCCTAATTTGATACTAAAAAATTGGTTGCTATGGTAACCAAAAAAGTACAAAATCGTCATAATTCGTCAATCGTACGACTTAGAGATTTCATATTTGCTATTTAGGTAAAGATTTTTAAAAATTACCGTTTCACGTTAACAAGTCGATTACCATCGCAACCAATTAATAATATGTATATCACTAATAAAAGACATAGTATGGTACTTAGGATTGTTTATGAAGCCTAATTTGACACTAAAAAATTGGTTGCTATGGTAACCAAAAAATCGTTATAATTCGACAATCGAACGACTCAGATTTGATAGTTAGGTAAAGATTAAAAAAAAAATAACAATTGACGTTGACAAGTCGGTTACCATGGCAACCAATTAATAATATGTACATTACTAATAAAAGATATAGTATGGTGCTTAGGATTGTTTATGAAGTCTAATTTGATAGCAAAAAAATTGGTTGCTATGGTAACCAAAAAAAGTAAAAAATCGTCTTAACTCGTCAATCGTACGACTTAGAGATTTGATATTTGGTAAAGATTAAAAAAACATTAACGATTGACGTTGACAAGTCGATTACCATGGTAACCAATTAATAATATGTATATCACTAATAAAATATATAGTATGGTGCTTAAGTTTGTTTATGAAGCCTAATTTGTTACTAAAAAATTGGATGCTATGGTAACCAAAAAAAGTAAAAAATGGTTATAATTCGTCAATCGTACGACTTAGAGATTTGATGTTTGGTAGTTAGGTAAAGATTAAAAAAAATTACAATTGACGTTGACAAGTCGGTTGCCATGGCAACCAATTAATAATTTGTATATCACTAATAAAATATATAGTATGGTATTTAGGATTCTTTATGAAGCATAATTTCATACTAAAAAATTTGTTTGCTATGGTAACCAAAATAAAAGTAAAAAATCGTCATAATTCCTCAATCGTATGACTTAGAGATTTGATATTTGGTATTTAGATAAAGAAAAAAATTAACATTTGACGTTGACAAGTCGGTTACCATGGCAACCAATTAGATAATTATCATGATAAAATTAGACTTGCGATTGGGAACTCTAATTATAAGGGCTTTCTAATTATATGCCACGGTACGGATATGAGCGTGGCAATAAATGTGGCTGGGCAAACGACAAATGTAACCAGACGATAAATGAGTTGTGTAACCGAAGGTCACACAAAGGAGGCCCGAAGGGCCTCGCGCGTGCCGCAGGCACGAGTGGCCACGCCACTTGTATTATTTCCATTTAAAATTATTCATTTATTTTATCTTAGATGCCAAATTTTTTCATATCAAAGTTTTGTGTTATTGCCTATCAAATTTGTAAAGTTACATGTTCTTAAAATAACTTTCTTGTATATTATAAGTTACAATTAATCACCAGTTTAGGAAATTTGAAACCATAATTATTTTTGCCGTTTTTCAATCAGAAGTTGCTAATATAGCTATTGTGAACACTGATGTATCAAGAGATTAGATCGGCTACAACTCCATAAATAAGTACTTTAAATATTATTTAAATATCGAAAAGTAATTGGACTACATTAACGTATATACAACCTAAAAGCATCACCATTTAATAAGAATCAACTAATAAATTAATTGAAATCCGTCGATTAATGTTTTATCTTTATTTAAATATAAGATGATTCACAGATCTCATTTATTAGTATTTAAAAAATTATATATAAAAAGTGTCAAATCATATTCAAAATTAAAATCATGTTTCCTGCCAAACAATTATTGGTCCATAAAAGTTACTTCTTCATTAAAAATATATTTAATTTAAAAAATTCAAACTCGATAGAAAAATATTACTTTTTTACACTGTAAAAAAAATCCTTAATTGTAGTAAATTGGAAAAATACAATTATATATACATTTAAAGTTTCATGTTCCAGTTAAAAAGAAAACTGCAAACAACTTTTTCAAATACTAAGTAACTAAAAATAACTCTTGGAGTAATATTAAAATGTTTTTTTTTACTCCGTGAATAAAAGTGAATAGTGAATAAAAAAATTATATCGTCAATTCGCATTTTGAATATGACTTACATTGTTTATATATTAAAGTCCGTAATAAAACATTAATTATGAATTCACGATGGGATAAACATGAATCGCCTTCAAACCAGCTTATTCGGGCAATAATTGATTTTTTTTTTTAAAAATAAATAGTACATTGGACGTCTCTACGCTTTGCTGTATTGAAAGCCATCCAAGTGTCTTTAGTATTAAATTAATGGGAGTATAATGTGTACAGAACAATAGAGTGCGCATAGCTTTATTTTGTAGCAACTGGAATATTTGTATATCAGCCTTTTTACATGATATCAACAATGAAAAACAGTAATTAAAATGCAGATATATAATGGTATTATATATAAGAAGATGACTCCAGTGACTAAGATTCTCAGCTATTCTCCTAAAAAATTCTATCTTTTTTCCATTTTTTTTCTAATATGATCTACATGTAACGAAAAATTAAGCTGAGAATCCAAGACTACCCCTAAATATTTTATACTATATGCATTTTGAATTGGGCTATTATCTATCTTAATCCTATAATTATTTACAATTCTGCTTAAAGTCAAAGACAATGTAATTTGTCTTTTTTACATTTAACCTGCGCTTATTTACACACAACCAGTTATACATGATGTCAAGTTTTGAGTTCATAGTATCTACTACCTGATTAAAATCCTTCCCGCAAACACAGATCAACATATCGTCCGCAAACAAACTCAGAAAAGTATCATTTAAAACTCGGTCTAGATCATTGACATATAGCACAAACAAAAGGGGGCTCAGAACACTGCCCTGTGGCACCTCTATTACACTATTAATCGGATTTGAGAACACATTATTCACTCTAGCCACATCGGAGCGATCTTCCAGATGATCTTCTCCTATCGATGGTTCCAAGCGCACGCTGAAGGTCAATGAAACCGCGCAGGACATTTCCATCATGAACATATGAACGCCATTTCGAACACACATACTGTAATGCTGACTCGCACGAATGTTTTTCCGAAAAACCAGACTGACCTTTAAATAACAATTTGTTTACCTCTAGAAATTGGCGCAGTTCTGCATACCACAATTTCCAGCATTTTGTCTATTACCGATAATAAATTAATGGGTCGATATTCTTCTGGTTTATTTGGTCTAGGCACTTTTGGGATACGCACAATGACACTGGTTCTAATTTCCTTTGGAACTCTTCCTGTTGTAAGGGATATATTTACCAGGTGAGGTAAAGGGTACCCAAGTACACAAAAAGCAGTCTTTAAAAATTTAACTGCTCAGATTTCTTGAACCACATTGAATGGAAAAATATTTCGCATCACTGAGGAAGACATACTTTGTAGGCACAGCGATCAAAGAAAGCTTCTCGCCCAGGGGATGTTTCTTTTCAAATTGATGCTCTCAAAATAGACCTTATCTGAAACAAATTAAAATCTAATGTAATTTTGACTTAGTTTGTAAAGACTTTGTCAAAAACTGAAACAGTTAAAAAAATACAAATGTGGAACAACCCAAAAAAATAAATTTAAATAAAACTAAACGCGCGCGCTTTAAAGGCCCTCTTATTATACACATATCATAATATGCTATTAATTAAATTTAATATTATTTCCATACATTTTGGCATCCTTCCATATACATGCCTATCAATCAATCAATTAACTATTCAAAACTGTTCAGACACCTAGATGTACAACATCTGTGTATATGAATGTAGGTACTTATGTACCTACAAAATAAACGTTAATATTATGAGAAAGCATACTGATGGATATAAAAAAAAGTAGATGTAAAGATTTGCCCTATCCCTTATACATACATATATGATTGTTATAAAAATGTTCATCGTATTTAATTAAACCTGTTCTGTGTATTAAACTTAATGCACTGCTATTGCAATATTCTGATTTCCGACAAAAACTACAAAACAAAAGAAGTAGGTACTTTTGTACTTACCTAGAAAAAACGTAGATAGATAATCGCAATTTACTCAGCCCAAAACAAAGAGCACAAAATTAATCAATACAACCCAAACACAAACATTTTACAAAGTAAAGCTTCTTCAAGTTGAACAATGGCGGAAAAATATAAAAATAAACAAGGAGATATTCGGAATTAGAAACACTCGTCCACCCACCAGGTAACAGCCCTTGGCAATTCACCAATAGAAATGTAGGAACTCCCTCCTTGCAACGTCTCGTACGACGCGTAGTAATTTCTTGAAATTCGTCAATGGGCACATTTCAGGCCGGACGCCATCTACCGGTGAGGCCCTTTTTCGGTTCGAGGTCGAACAACTATTCCCGTATATAAACAATGACCAAACCAACGTTGTTGTCTAGACGAAGTCTTGAAGAACTATGTAACTAGCGCTGGTAAAAAAAACAGCGAAATACTTGCAGTTTAAACCACTAAAAACTTAATATTTTAACGGAACGTTACTCCCCACGCGGCATACACACAATATGGTTATATGAAGTTTTCTTCTTAAAATTGGTAGTAGCATCATGTCAATGTTGAATATCATGACACCCTGTACTTGAAAATAAGTATATCTGACACAAATGATTTCCTTAGATAAGCATTATATACCAAATATTAAACCTAAGTAAGTATCTGTAATTTTTAATTACGCACAGTTATATTTAATAAATAAGATATATTTGCTTAGTTAAGAGACTATTGTAACTAGATGCAGCTAATTCAGTGAGACTTTAGCTGGTTTTATAGATTGACATAACATAAGCATAAGAAGTTAAAAATGCACATTTAAGTCAAGCAGTTAATAGATCGACATAACATAAGACACAACATAGAAATCAAATACAAATGGTTTATTACAAATGCGTCATCAAATAAATGAAAATTAACTATGAACTAGAATCAAAATAACAATACAAATATAATTAAGAAAAGGGACGTGTACCTAAGTAACACATAAGTTGCTTTACACAATCATTTTAAGACAAACAGTACATACTTAAAATTCAAAATTCAAGAAATCTCTAAAATTGTAAATTTATAGATAATGCGGATATTGCGAATAATAGTATATTGTCGAAGACATTCTTTGTATATTCTATTATTAGGAGAAAATGCAAATGTGATACTTTTTGTGGCGAGGTTGTAGGCTTGACGTACGTGCGAAACGAGTTCAATAACTACAGACGAGCCACAATTAGTCAATTTGACTCTGAAAACACATAATATTTTTCCATCATGTCATCACTTAGAGATATCATGTCATGTTCGATCACTTATGCCCAGTTTCTTAAAGTATGGATAACTTTATTCTTCAAATATTTCCTATGACAAGGATTGTTAATACAATTGTAACCATAGTAATTATAGGCTTCATAACTTTATACACTAGATATCTGGTACTTCAGAAACCGGGCATTACAGATATATGTCACAAATGGTCAGTTTCCGAATTGCTGAAAAACCGCTAAAATCAGTCCAATATTTAAAAAGGGTGGGGGTGAATTTGGTTGACAATTATAGACCCATATGTCTATTGTGTTTGCGAAGGTCTTTGAAATGGCGGTGTATGACAGAATTTTTTCAGAGATATGTTGCCTACTGAGGCCACTACAACACGGATTCTTTTCTCCAAGAAGCACTTGTTTTATGCAATATACCAGTAAAGCTTTAAACTCCCAACTGCAAGTTCACACAGTATCCACCCACTACACAAAGGCTTTTGATCAACTTGATCACTTAATACTCTTGAGGAAGCTTGCTGCTTTTGGGTTTGACCAAGTACTTTGCTCTTTTATCTCCTCAATATCTTTCAAACCACCAGCTTTACGTTGAGCATAGAAGACATAGATCCTAACTTTCGAGGCTACCAGCGGAACTCGGCAGGGCAGCAACCTAGCCTCCTTGCTATTTTCGTTGTTCACTAATGACATAACAGAGATATTGAACAGTGGCGTCCTTCTTTTCGCTGACGACCTTAAAGTTTTCACAACTATTCATGCTCTGGATGACTGTTTGATGCTCCAAAGGGACCTTAGCAATCTGAATCAATGGGGCATGGATAACAAGCTTCCCCTTAACATTGACAAATGCAAAATGATGGCATTCTCTTTGAAAAAGAATCCCATTCAGTCACTTCTCATCTAGAGAACTTATTTTTATATAATTTGTGATTTGAATTTGCATTTCATAATTTATTATAAGTATTGAGTAACATAAGTAGGTAAATATGCTTACTTATTTACATTTTTATTTTTCACTTATATTTCTACATTATTATCTTATAAATGGATTTCCTGTGAGACAGAAATGCTTAATAAATAAGTAAATATAATATAATAGAATCGCCCACTGAATTAAAAAAAAATCTTAATTTGATTGGATAAACCAGCGGCAGCAAAAGGCCTTTTCTGCCGCTGAGCTTTTTCATCAATATAAAGTGAAACTTTTACTTCGTCTATTGAGTGATAAAAAGTTATGCTAATCTGAGGATTGAAGAGAAAAGGGTTTTGGACCAAATTTTTTTGCTATTCTCATCTATAATGAGATTTAATGTTTGAACAAGAAGAAATTCCATAATAGACTGCACCGAGCGCACAGATACCTCCCTGTTTAATCAGCATGTTTTTTACTCTTTTTTATCGCAAAATTCATACAAAATTGTTTATTATTGTTAATTTCGTAATTTAAACATCAAGCATCTCGTAATATAATACCTAAACCAATGACGCTAGATCATGTAACTAGGAAAGTCAGGCGTCTTTGTTGATTCAGCATATAATACACATAAATCGTAATTGTAGTAAATTTTATCTGAACTTGTATTATTGTAAATAATAAGAGCTCGTATACATAAATAGTTATAGTTCAAGTTTAATTATGTATTTACGGCAATGGTCTTATAGTCCAGCAATTTGTGTTCCGAGCTGGCTTATCTACCGAACTTGGCGACCTTCGAGAGCGGTAGTCAGGTACAGTCTATATATACCCACGTCTCCAAGGCCTTTGACCAAGTCAACCATCGGGTTTTGCTACACCCACCAGCTTGGTTTGCTTGAGATTGGAGATAGCTTGCTCCAGTGGTTGGAGAGCTACTTAACGGGACGCATTCAATTGGTCAGAGTTAAGGCATACAATTCCAATAAAATTCAAGTTCAGTCAGGGGTTCTCCAGGGATCCCACCTGTTCATATTCATGAATGTTTTCATCACAGCAACTTCCTTCTTTTCCCTGATGACCTTAAACTCGTTCTAAAATTGACAAATCAGAACATTGTTGGTAGAGCTGTAGTCTGATTTGAAATGGTTTTCTAATTGGTGTCGGGTAAATTGTGTAGCAATAAACGCCACTAAATGCTGATCTATGGTTTTGGATATGGTAGGAATATTATTAACTTTTATTACTCTATAGAGTTAGATAACGCACCTCTTCCTTCTGTCTGACAAATCAAAGCTCTTGGTATTAACTTGGACAGGCCGCTCAGTTTTTTTTTCTCAAATCACAAGT
Organism: Pissodes strobi; assembly: GCA_016904865.1. NCBI lineage: Eukaryota > Metazoa > Arthropoda > Insecta > Coleoptera > Curculionidae > Pissodes > Pissodes strobi. The sequence continues at coordinate 66,297 of MU186436.1, forward strand.
ATGACATCTAAGGCATTTCAGATGCTAGATTTCACTAAGAGATGTCATTGCTATAAAAACCTTATTTTGTGCTTATCTACAGTGTGCATCATCTATCTTTATAGTCACCTTGTTATCGAGTTCAAAGTTTCAAAGAAAAATTTAAACACATATTCGTTATAAATCAAATCGACTTGATGATTCTGAGTACAGTGCCTTGCAAGTAGAACTCCATTTGGATTCTCGTGAGGACGCAGACGACTGCGAGATCTTAAATTACTTTTGAGAATTTTAAACGGTCTATCCAACTGCTGATCCTTTGTTAACCGAGTTTGGTTTACATGTTCCACCCAGAGTTATCCGCTCTGAAACTCCTTTCCATGTTCCTTTCCACCGCACGGTATATAATCAAAACAACTACTTTTCGAGGTGTTTGAGACTGGCTAATGAGTATTCCAATCTGAACTTCTTTGGCTCCTGTCCTTTATTTTTGAGAGAATTGCATAGTAGTGATGTTCAGCTTAGCTTATTATGCTCCTATTATATATCTGTGAACAAATCCTAAGTTTTATTTTACTTGCACAATCTTACTTAAGTAATAATGGGCAACTAGCCCGTAGGTAAATAATAAATAAATAAAAATGTGATATTACTAATAAAATAAGTCCAAATTTATAGTTTTATATAAATAGAAATAAAGTTTTTAATAAAATCAGTATTTAACCACTAACGTTTCTATTGAATTCAACTCTCATTCATTTCACATCATCTAGATACTTCAAACAAGTTACCCTTTTTGAAGAGATTAAAAGGTATAGGTCCTAAATGGGATCCTTGAAGATTTCCTGAAGCTGCATTGAAATCATTTGACAATTTGATGAAATAAAGCTTTCTTTCGTTGCTTGCGGCCGTGTTTAAAAATCGCTCTCGTCTATTTCAACGACAAGTAAGGCATTTTAAAACTAAAACAAGTGAACACTTGCCAGCATGAGTGACAATAGTGAAGGAATACAAAAAAAGGTGAAAAAATTAAAGTTATTCAGTAGTATCAACATATTCTGGCGTACACGAGAGCATTCTTAAAAATGACACAGCTAAAAAATCCGAGGCCGAATTAAAACGTGTCACGATAAAGCAAAAGTAAAATGAAAGTAAATATTCTAGCTAGTCAAACACTGAGTGAGTCAAATAACATTTATAATTCTGCAAAAGCAGTATTAAAGGAAATAAAACAGAAATTCAAGGAAAACGATGATTTCCATGAAACTTTTAAAAATTTAGGACAATTAAAAAGTGGTGCAGTAATAGTGGGATGTAATGAAAATCAACAAAAGGTATTTCAAAACGCCATATTAAAATATGAGAAATTTCAGATTAAAAAAAGGAAAACACTGATTCTATGCTGATGATAAAAGGGATAGAAAGAGGCCCAGAAACGTTTATAAAAGTTGCTGGTGAAGATGTTAAAAATAAAATAATTTATATAGCCAAAAAAGAATGTGTGTTTATTTAAGGTTCTAGAATGGTAAGACGCGTTGTCAAGGACAATTGAATTGCCGAGGGTTAATCCAAATTCGGTATAAGTTTTTCCCTGGTACATTTTTCAAAAAGCTCACAGTTCATGTTGTCATGATAGTCAGCACTCTTGAATTTGGAGGAAAAAATTAACCCGTTCACTTGCAATTCGTGGGAGTTTGCACAAATAGCGGTTGCAGTACTTTTTTTTAACGAAACCCTAAATGTTTTATGAGCTGTCCCAATGATCAAGAGAATTTCTTTTTCCCTTAAAGCATCCCTTAAAACTGGCAGCGTTATATATTTTTCAATGCATACACATCGTATATAACATATCTTACATTCATTTTTACACACTCCGCTATGGTCTCGGTCTTCTTTTTTCTTGTACGCCGTATTTTTTTCTTCACTGGTAATCCTCTACGATTTTCCTGCACAACCATCTGTATAGATCTTATACTAAGTTTCAGTGCTTTGGCGACTTATTCTTGAATGGCTTTGGGGTTTATTATATTGTCGGTATCAGTAGCCTCGCTTTCTTAATTTTTGAAATAACTAAGCAGATTAAGAACCATTTCTTCACTTGACGATGCAAGAAACCTGCAAATGGAGTCCTCTTCGCCATAATCGCGATATTTTTTTAAGTTCACTGGCAGATTTGTCAAAAATGTTAACCTTTCTGGGAATTTAATATTAGGTTTCTTCTAGCAGCGATTTCAAACGGTACAAAGCCATCCGCAGATTGCGCATAGCATTATAAGCGACACATATCGCTATGCGCAAACTCCGGATATTGAAAATTGAAATAGGGATTGGTCAAAAGTATTTGGGTATCACGTAGTACCAGCAGTTTTATCCAATCACGATTTGTTATCTGATAAGAAACGAGTTTTGGCAACTACCTATTCAAGTCATGTGACTTGCGTAAAGCCTAATTAACATTTTTCAAAATTCTGAAATTTTATATGTCTGTTTCTTTTCCAAACAATGAGGGTGAATAAGTCTATCGTGTTTATAATACGGCTGTGTTTATAATGCTATTTTAACATGAATTTGAGAAAAATAACAACTCTTCGCCTATCTTATACATTGGCTCTTATGAGAAAATCGCAAATATTTATATGAATGAATGCGATCCGTAGTTGGTATTGACTAATAAATTAATGTTGAAAACTGAAGTAAAAAATCCTGCCAAAAAAATTAGTTGGTGCTCATAAAATTATCGACGGATTAAGCGTAAGCTATTTTTAGAAGAGTAAGAGTACCAATCATAACGTGAAATACATGTTATCGTATCTCTCCAAATAAATTTAGGAAAAATAAAGATAATTCTTGAAAATTGCCAGTATTCCAAAACGTTCAGAAGCTAAAACTTTCTCACTGTCCGACATTTGGTTTTCTAGCCGCTAAACTTTGTTTTAGTTTAACTAATTTTGAATATTTTATTGTTTTCAAATCACCATGAATGTCGTTGGAATGGAATAAATAAACTTATAATTGAAAATAAATTTCATGCATTATACAAGTCATACGCTTACTTAAATATATCTTATTTTGTTTCAGGCAGCACTCCTTATGGAATGTACCAAAAACTGATTGAATACTACAAAGCTGGAAAACTGTCTTTCAAATATGTTATAACTTTCAATATGGATGAATATGTAAGAAATATTATGATGAATATATTATTACGCTCATGGTCCCCGTTAGGGCATTGGTGAGCAGCGTGCAATTCATGCGCTCCTGGTTTAGAGCAATGGTTGTTACATATAGGTACCTATACCTATTATTAACTAGATACTATAAAAATAACAAAATAAAAACGACTTAACTCTTAAACACAATGAATAAGTTATAAAATAAAAACGAACTAAAAATCTAATTACAAAAATCCTCAAAATTAACATTTCTGTGTCATACTTTTTTTTCTACTTATTCATTTAATACGTTTTATGTTAGATAATTATATAAATGTAATTTAATGCCCTAAATGTACAGTTATGGTTAATACATTAGACCATTTGGTCAGTGACCTACCAACTGCTTTAAAATAATAATAATAAATAACTATTGTAACAACCAAAATTAATGATTAAAAATGTCGAAGTGTAAGCAAGCTTCCTCGCTTAACATGGGAAAAAGTTACCATTAATACTTCCAAAATATCTGAACTAATACACATTCAATATTCATATTCATAATATGTGTTATGAATTTAAACATTAAAGAAAGATCACAAAAGATGAACAGGAAAACGGTATGATAGCTAACCTAATAATACACCATATAAATGTAACGCTGTGGCGATGCAGGGAGGGTAATTCAAGAAGGAACGGGAAATATATAATTGTCTTAATTGATACTAAAAACTCAAAATTGGCTGAGAAATGAAACGGTGCGGTATATGGCACTCAACGAGCACTGCGTGTGCGAAGATGTAGATTGACACGTTTCCTGAATAGCTGTAGGTCGTAATTAGGGGCTATAGGTTGTAATTATGATGAATATTGTCACGTTTTTCCGTGGGATCTGAAGGAAATTAGAACTTTTACTCTTTTAAAATTATACTCGCTTTATTCTTTATCACTTTATACAATTAAACACACTAGACTATTCTTATAACTACAACTATTAGATCTTTACAATTCAGAACTCAATGATTAACTGACTGCAACTTGCGTTCTGCCCGCTATTTATATACAATCTAAAATGTATCGCGAATACTCCGGTCGAAGCGAGGCCTCTCTATATTATTCTCGAGCAGGGCTGCACACATCGGGAGAATTCCACGGTTCCTGAATCTTCGCGGTCGGCGATGACTCGCGTAATTAGAGCGCTGCTTAATTATTATCTTTATTAAGAACAAGTACATGCAACGCTCTTCTTTCGCTCAGTTTCAGCCATTTATTATTCCGAAGATTATCCGATACCCTTCTCTATCTTGCCGTATGCTTCCAACCAATCGTTCACAGCAGTTATGCATATATGCATCTGCACTCATCATTTTTAAAGTTTCCATGGAGAAAAGAAAATGTGTAAAATATATTTATTATACAATTTTGCCATTTAAAATCGTTTTAAACGGATTTTAGACGATAAAAAAGCATATTTTAAATTAAACGAACCGTCAAAAGTATTATTTATTAATTATTTTAAGCTTTGTTATTAAACCTAATTTTTATTGTATGAACCAGCTAAAATGTATAGGCAACGGCCATAGCACGTTGAAAATACCAGTTCTCGTCCGATCACTGAAGTTAAGCAACGTCGAGCGTGGTTAGTACTTCGATGGGTGACCGCTTGGGAACACAACGCCAACGTGCTGTTGACATTTTTTTACCACCGATGTCGTTATAGGATATGTTTACACATCAGTGTATCGAGTACTAGCAGGCTCGCTCAATTTTTTTTTCTGCAACAGAAATGTAATAAGTATATAGCAGCAGCAGTAACATGGTGACAAGTATAGAAATCTTGACGAAAGAAAATGTACTTTATGTTAAGGAGTTTAAGGATGCAAAGTACGAGTTGTTTAACGTACAAATAAAAGTCCATTTTATGGTGATATTGCCAAGAACACATTGGGTGCTCAGTGGGTCCTGATGGTTATGTAACCGTGTAAGAATCTGTTCGGGAGGAACCGGTCAACAATGCAGACAACACAGTCTGAATATGACGGCACTATAGGGAATGTCATACTCTTTTGGGGCCAGTGGGGGCTTTCTCATTTAGAATTATTGCAGATACTTCAGGTTGAAGGCAGTTGGCAGGATAAGTGCGGTTTTCAATGATGTTATTGAGAACATGGAGGCAATGACAAAATGTTTCACAATAATTAAAGATTATGTTATAGTTTGAGCTGGTTATAATAACAGCCATCATTAATCATCTTTTTGTCAATGTCCTAGTTGATTACGTTCGAGGTAAATTAAAAACCACCCGAAACTCAGTGAGTGTCCTCTCCCGAAGGGAATTGCTTCCTAACCGCAAGCCCAACATGCCACATGTAAAACCTACTTCTTCCAATATTTTTAAAAAGTCGATATTCTCTCTCTAAGCTGATCAGTATTGTTATTATGCCATACTATGGATGTGTCGTCGGCGACTAAAATAAATTTGCCTGATCTAGATAAATCACGAAACATTACTGCCGATGTTTCTCGATTCAAATGTAGATAAACCCTCTCCATAAGACTAAAAATAACATAATGGATCCATTTCCGAGTGCCAAATTGGTCCGATAATTATATAATCTCTTGCGGCGATTCAAGCATCTCCACAGGATTTCTTGTTGTTGTGTAAACATCTTACGCGGCGGTATGATGGTAAATCTCGGCAAATGTGACGGAAATGTGCAAGCTGATGGGGACGGAAATGTGCAAGCGACTGTGACATCATAACCATGCGTAGTGATTTTACGACGGCTGCTCAAATATTTGTTCATGTCAATGTAGGATATGTTTAAACATCAGTGTCTCAAGTACTAGCAGACTCGCTCATTTTTTGTTATAATATCAGCATTCCTAACCTCCTGCGTTTGAGAAGGAAAAAAACAGAACGATCCCGGCAGAAAAATCTCCCATATAGGAGATAGGATTAACAGCTCAGTATAATTTTTGAGTTAACGGACAAGACAATAAGCATCATTCAGTGTATCAGAGCTAATGCTGATGTCACCACTGTGGTGCCCGGGCCTCTTGTTCCAGTCATTAACAATAGACCAACTCTCAAAACTCTGTTCTTATAACGCATTATTTTGCAGTCTTATTAATGAGCCTACGATGCACACATCACTAGTATAAATAAAGTATCCATGATTACAGAACTTCCTTATATGATTGAGTGAGCCAAGATTTGCTGCTAGTACCTTTAAGCCTTTAGTAAGTCAAAGCTTTCATTTTCTGGATTTAGACTTAAACAGTGGCGGCTCCTGGGTTTAAGTGGGAGGACGCAGGGGTAGGCATGCAACAGCCCGGAAAATTGTCGGGGTGCTACGCCCAATTATCGCCTAAAAGTAAAAAAAAACAAAAAGGTCGTGCGGCCCCTTGTGACCAATATATTTATATTTACGAATAAGAAGAACTAAATTTTTAATAATTAACAACAAAGACGACCAACAGAATTAACAGCATCCTTCCCTGCTTCACCGTCTGTTGCTAATTATACAAATCCGAAAAACGGCAAACGTAAATCGAACCGAATATGGAACTAACTGACGGACCCAAAATACCCAAATAAAGTCCATTCTTTATTCTTTACCTCCCATCGGCCAGCATCGACAATTTGACCAATAGAAAGCCACACATCCACGAAAACTTATCATATGCGTTTTCCCGTATTTCCTATTATATTCCCTTGTTTTTCCCGTACTAGTTTTTTTTAACTAAATCAGAAGTAGACCTCTCCAATTGCTTGACACTAAGCTTGTCCTCATAATTTGGAGGTCTGTTTTCAAAATATATGCCACTGAATTCATTTTAAACATGATGATGATTCAAAGTATTTGGAATTACCTGCTTAGATCTTAATTTATCATGGAACACATTCACTTATCCACAAAATTCTCGATAAAACTAATGCTTAACTAAATTTAATTAAAAGAAACGCGCCCGCATTATAATATTTCTCTAATCGCAAAATTTCAATCAAAACTTCCGTCAAAATAAAGGCCACAAGCGGTGAAAATCACAGATCAAAGGGATGCCGACAAGTGGACGCAATAATAATAATGTGTGCCAATCGGCCTTTACAGGCGGCGCTGATAAAGCCGTTGCCATAGGAACCGCGTAAACAAAATAGAATACAACGTGTCCTATGACGATCTGTGGCGTAAAATCGGAACGCGTGAACGTGTGCGTATGTTAGTAAATTGCTCTTGTACTTTAGTAGATAATTAGATAATGGTAATGCGAAATGTGCTGAAAAATTTACAAATAATTGTTAATTTTATTATTGGCATAGGTGTCTAATAGATATATTATTTTATGGAATTTTTGGGGAGCACGTGCTCTTGTGCCTCACGGCAGTGGCTGCCACTGGGCTTAAACTATTTCAATGGAAAAGCTGGATTGAACACATACAGCCAAATAGAATGAACCACGGCACAGGAGAGCACTCCACACTATGCCAATTTTGAAATTTTTGGGGGGCACGTGCTCTTCTGCCCCACGGCAGGGGCCACCACTGGGCTTAAAATATTTCAATGGAAAAGCTAGATTGAAGACATACAGCAAAATAGAATGAAACACGGCACAGGAGAGCGCTCCACACCATGCCAATTCACACCAGAACTCGTTTGGTGAAACCTGTCACAAACTGCTTCACTAAAATCCACCCATTCTAAACTCAGATTTCACCCGAGCAAATATATTGATTAAAGTACAGCTAACCTCCTCGTGATTATTAATTATTGATTAGTATAAAACAATAATTTTTATATAGCTATTAATAATAAGAGATCTCTTATTATTTCCCCAACAGTAACTTAAAAACCTAAGAATTAGATAGAGATAGGTAGACGCAGCTTGAAAAAAAATATATAGTTCTTGATATTTACAGTAATTTCCCTGACAATAAGATTATTTGGTACTTGGGGAATTTTTAGGTTTATTTGGTGTTTGTAATTTTAACTCGTATTCTTAACAGCTCCGATATCAATGAAAATACAACATTATATGGCAAGTTACGAAAAGCTTTTAAAACTGTACAGGTATGGGCATTGGTAGTGCAAAATTCCGAATTATCCTTTGTAAAAATAGGAACTTTGGTTGAATTACTTTCATCTCTCAAATCACCTATTGATTTTTGATACAGATTTCGATCATTCCTGGCATTTTTACCAAAATATTTCATTCCTCACTGGTGTAGAGTTCCAGAGATGCATTATTTGAACTGTCTCTAAAATTAGTGCACTTATTGTATTGTATAAAACAAATTTTCTCATTCCTTTCTTCCAAAATGTAGTTAATTTTACATTTGTTCTAAATTAACATTTCCAGCTAATACGATGTCACCTATTTCTATACAGCCTTGTTTTACTTTTTTTTTTCAGCGCATGTTGCCGTATTTCGATCTAAACCTTATCGGCATATTATCTCGGAGTTTCACTCTGGTCAGACAGCTTTTCAACAAATTATCTTTAATAGTATTAGATCTGCTACCTTATATCATGAGAAATATCGATAGTGTATTCATCATATTAAAAAACGTATGCTAAGCCGAGAATTTATGATAAATCCGTTCTGCCTAAAATATTCCGCCAATATATTTTGATCAATTTAATAAGCCTCCCCCACCAACGAAATAAAGTAGATTGAATTTCCATCTCATGTTTCAATATTTATAAGATGTTGTTCTATTCCAGCCCATTGAGGTAAACGCAGTTTCTTTCCTAGAAATATGTAGCCTTTATCGCAATATAATACTGTACGTGATCTACATACCTTAAACATATTTTTGTTTATAATTTTCAGGTAAATCTTCCAAGGGAACATCCAGAAAGTTACCATTATTATATGTGGAATAATTTTTTTAAACACATTGATATAGATCCTAAGAATGCCCATATTTTGGATGGAAATGCACCAGATCTTGTTGAAGAATGTAGGAAGTATGAGGAGAAAATCTTAGAATATGGTGGAATCGAGTTGTTTGTTGGAGGTATTTTTCATTTAATTAATTTCTCATTCGTGATTTAATGAATGCTATAAATATACAAAGCTGTATATTTTATCTTTACACTAAAGGGAAATCCTATGGCGTTCGACGAGCGGTGTCTGCGAAGATGTTGATTGACACGGTTCATGAATAGTTGTAGGTTGTAATTGGGGGAAACAGATACCCTTGGAGTGAGTTCCACAGTAATGCAGTACGCCAGACAAAGGAGTTCTTGTAAAGCGATGTTTTAGGTGTTTCCAGTTGTACGGCCAACTGGTGCGCTCTTGCCGACTGTCGTGACTGTCTACAGGCGTTGCCAGGAGCGGGATGAGGCGGGCCAAATCCTGGGAACATCTGCCGTGAAAGTATCTGTAAAACAGGGTTCTGGAGTTCCTACATGCCAATATGACATTTATTTTTTTGTAAGGTGGTGGAACCGCTTTATTGGCACCCTCCCAGCAGCAGGGAGGGTAGTGTGGGGGTCTTCCGGCATATATTCTATACAGGAAACTACCCACTAAACCACCACCATCGAGGTAAGGCTAAGCATCTCTAGCCTTACCACATGCGCTTACGGGCCTTATGATACCATGTACCTTTTTGCCGCTTTATGCTGGCTCATCTTTTTGTTGTGGTCTAATTTGGGAGTTTTCATCGTCTACTTTTCCTATTTACACTGTACATGTTGCTGTTAGCACTACTCTTCAGACAATGATTACAACAACTTCTTACGTCGTTTAGTCAACATGTCTCTTTTGTGTATGTTACTCTTCCTTTTAGTGGAGATGATTATTTGCTACCATTTATCCTTGTTTTTCCGTTCAATCTTCTGAAAGTTCTTTAAAAGTCCATAGATCGTCTTTTGGTCCTCTGTATGATTTCTTCCCAATGTGGTTTTTTGGTTCATATTCCAAGAGCCATTTGAGATCGTCGTATTCGTGATTTTCTAATAATTTAAAGAACTTTTCGCTTTTGTTATGTAGAAAGCTATTTATTGGGAGATATTTACTGTCCTTTTGGATGTCTTTATTTCTTACATACCATGGGGCTCCAAGAGCCCTTCTAACCAAGATGTTGTCAAACGATCTTATCTTACATAAGTAAGATTTTGCCAACATCCCCCAAACAGGCGATCCATAGGACAACTGTGCCCTGATTATGGTTTTTAATATTATTAGTTTTATTTTCAGTGCCATACCACAGAAGAAAAAACAATCAGAATCCCATTTCTAATATTTTTCGTCAGTACGCGCACCCTCGATGCGCATCGTAAATCAGCCATTATTTGTGGGGAATCAGTGTCGTCCGACCATCGCTTTAAGTTTATTATTACATTTGATCAGTGCCTGCGTGCTGCGTGTTTTGCATTATGACATTACGTTCTGCTAGGTGCTAGTTTTTTGTTTTTATTTGGTTTTGTATGTTTGTGTTAAAAGTATTTTGAGAATATTTGGACGAAATAAATAACAGAAGGGGAAACCTGTATGCTGTGGACCGAACTGTGAACATAAATTAATGTTAGAACTGCAGTCTCACTTTTTTCTTTGCGAGTGCGAGTTGCAGATATTTAATTTCGGGAATTGTTTTTGACGTGAAACTTATTTAGCGAGGGTAAATAAAGTCAGAAAAAATGAAACGCTTAGCAAAGTGAAACGCTTATCAAAGTTGACACGGTTATCTGAAACGTCCCTTTAATTAACATGTTCCAGTATAGCTAGAGAGTTGAAATTTTCAGGACATGTAGCGGGGGTAAAATAAGGATCCTGGACGAAAACTGAATCCGATATCTCGAGAATTATACCCCCCACCTCCCCGGATACCCAAAAATTTTCGAAAAAATTTGAAAAAACGTACAAAATTGTTCGGAAAGTTAATAAAAGTATTATAAAACGAAATAAGAAAAAATGATTCATTAAAAAAAAAGTTAGAGAAACGCGATTTTCGGCGAGAAAAGGCGAAGTTCAGCTACGAGGTCAGGGATGGCAAAAATGGGAAGAAAAAAATGTTTATGACAAAAAAACAATATTTTTTGACAAAATGTTAAAAAACCGTAAACAAAAATTCAGAAAGTTAATAAAAGTATTATAAAACGAAATAAGAAAAAAATGATAATAAAAGAAAACAAAACATTTTTCGGAAAGTTAATACTGGTATTATAAAATCAAAAGGGAATAAAAAATTAAAAAAAGAAGAAAAAATTGTTCTGAAAATTAATAAAAGTATTATAAAACTAAATAAAGAAAAAAATTAGAAAAACACGGTTTTCCACGGAAAAAAGGAAAGTGATCTTTTCAAATATGAAATAATATATATTTAAAAAAATTGGAGACCTGTCAGAATTTCACATTTTAAGAAATACTTTTAAATTTTTGATGAAAAATTCCTGACAGAAAAAAAATTAAACTTTTTTATTTCCCAGTTTTTGATATCTTTTGAAACAAACTCTCTAGGTGGGCGCGGATATATGCGGGAAAACCTTGTATATACATACAATATTATATTATATTATGTTACCATTAATATCCGAAATACGTTATTATGCATAAAAACTAAGCATTTTATGAATTATGGATCACTATCAGTAATTATATTTTACTTAATATCCATAGTAACCAAAATTAAATAAAAAGTTATATAATATGCGTGGTCTTCCGCTCCGCTCTGGTAATTCAACTAGGGAAACTAACCCAATCTGACCCAGTTGGATCCAAAATACAATTTTTATATTTTTTTGCGTTAATATTTATAATTAAGGTTTTTAGCAATTATCCATAATATTATTATCCTAATTTGCTTAGGTTTTATGCATAATAACGTATATTGGATAATAGCAATAACATATCTATAAATATTATATAGAAGCTCTCATACTATTTACATAGTAATACATGATAGATAAATAATACAAAATAATGAAAATACGGACCTGGAATTTCCCTTTTAAAAATGGCCGACGCTAAAGGAATTTGTCTGAAAGACATCAAAGGCGGCATTTCTGATTGTTATTTCTTCTGTAGCCATACTACAGTGGGAGGAAAAAGCCTCCCACCATACAGTAAAGTCTAAGCCACGCAGTCCTAGCTTTCGTGAGCGCTATGTTTATATGTTTTACCATAGACAACCTTGAGTCCATTGTGAGCCCAAGGTATTTGACCTCAGATTTCCATGGGATTGATTCTTCTTGTATGATGATATTTCTGCGGGTATGCAGCATTCTTTTTTGGAACACGATAGCCTGCGTTTTTGTCGTATTTATTTTTATTTTGTTTCTAGCCGCCCATTTTACGTGCTTATCCGTGTTAGCCTGAAGATATTTAGTTATTAAATCGGTGCTTCTGCTTCTAAATAGGAAGACAGTATCATCGGCATACAGCCCTGAAAAGATCCTTGGATCGCTTTTGAAATCGCTTATAAAAATTGAATATAGCAGAGGCCCAAGGACTGACCCCTGTGGCACTCCAGCATTGATTTCCTTCTTCGAGGATATATTTGCTCCCACCCTTACCTGAAAGGTTCTATTCCCTAAGTAGCTGTTAATTAATTGGCACATCCTCAGTGATATTCCCGCCTGCATAATTTTATGGCCAATATGACAATGCTGCTTGCTGCTTCCCTTAGTTCCGCCTTGTTTTACGCGCAAAATATTATCTGCACTAAATAAACTCATGTTCTAATATTACTAAAAAATACTCTAGGTTTGATACTCTTTTTCCGTCTTCAAATTTGAAATCATTGAGGAAATAAGTTTTGGAAGTTTTATTTAAATATTTGCTGCTTAATAGTATATTATGCCACGACCATTCATTATGACTCTTAATAGCCGTTAAATGTGAGTTGAATGTACTACATTCTTCTACGAGCATTAATCCTGAATTATATTAACCCCGTATTATCTCTCGATTTTTCCAAACAACTCTTTTGTGTACTTTTTCTCAAAGACATTTGTCTTTGATTTTTGCTACGAGCGCTTATTTGCTTGCAGAAAAGCAAATAAGTATTTTCCACACGCTCTTTTAAAGTGTCCAGCTCATGCGAAAAGTGACTTTTCCGCACTCGACTACATGCCTGAACTACGCTATGTGGAACAGTATCACTTTCCCCATTCATTAGCAAAATAACAATTTTGTGTTAACTAACTTTCAGATCCCATATCTAGCAACCGCCGACTTTGATAATCCCACACACTATAAATAAAACATAAATTTATTTTAAATAATGCTGTGACGAATTGATCAGTTGGGCGTCACTTATAATTAAATACTAGCTCAGGCGCCAATTTGTGAGGATAAATTTAGTTGAACACTAATTTGTAGCGAAAGTTAAGTTATTTAATTTAATTAAGTATGGGATTCGTTCTCCCTGAGGGGGTTAATAATTATATTTTGGGCGCCAGAGTTCCGAGAGACAATGCAAACTTAAAGATCAATAACTATAAAGATAAGAATGTAAAAAATTTGCCCTTATAATTCGCGTCTTACAGATCTCGATCTTGCAATAAAGTAAACAAAGTAATTTTAAAACAATGATATATTAATTTTATAATTAACTTACAAATATGAGTGTTGAAGTTTCAAAAATTTAAATCTATATAATCAGATGTAAATATAATTTATGAAATTGTTTAAAATACAGTTTTTTCTTTTGAATACATTGACTAGCAATGAGAATTAAAACTAATGTAAAAGATTAAAAAATTTGAATAAATAAGTAAAACAATAATTACAGTGGCCTTTACAAATTTATTTCTCTTCTGATTGACTAATACTTAGCTTGTCCAACTATTCTATAACCATGCAACCGTATTGGGACTTCTACTGGAACCTGCTTCTGCCTATTCCCAAGTTCAATTGACTTGAGGTGATCTAGGACTTAAAGGTTAGCCGAGTATCTGCTCCCTCTATCGGTCTGCTATAGTGACGTAGACGGACACCTGATGCTCGACAAGCCCGATTTTTTTTCCCAGCCAATTCGGGAATTTTAGACCAATGTATATCGCTAATTAAAAATTATTCAGGGAAATATCCTGTGGACCTCAGTTAGAGGATTTCACAGGAGGAAATAATCAAATATTTGAAAATTTACTGGTTAAAGCAGGTATAATCAAAAACTTAAATTACAATTTTAAGTTGAGCAAATCTTATAAATAACTAGGATTAAGCAAAGTTATAAATGGCTACTGTTACTCAAGATATTATTTTTCTTTACTTTAAGACATGAAATTCAAAAGAAATTATGACTGAAATTTAAAATTCAAAAGAAAATAATGGAATTAATAATAGATAGAAAAATAGAGGTACAACCTCTCTATAAACGAGTCTTATAACTCAAAATAAGTAATTTCTATTACTCTTCTATATGGCCCTTGGCACATAAACGATAATTGAGTGTAATTACACCTCAATTAATTAAAGGTAAATATACTATCACTATCTTGCATTGAGATAGGGACTTAGATAAAATATAAAGAAAAAAAAACCAAGTAAATTTACACATGTGCTTAACCCCTCATAAATGCAAATTAATGTCGATACATCATTGTTGAGACGCGACAGGGCAAGTTCTAATAATTATATGCTTGATGTTGCAAATAAACTGAAATATTAATGAAATAAGCCTGAAAAGAAAGAATATTAAACCAGCAATACTATGAGGGAAAATTCGAAGGAATTCTACTGAAAATTCAATTTACTACCTTCACAGGAATATATAGAATCCAAGAATTTCCCAAACAATACTGTTCAATTTAAATGGAAATACGTAAAACAATGTGTGTGACCGCTAAACGATGAAATAATTACGTTCTCTATAAATTTGGATTAAACCTCTATCAAATTACATGAATTTGACTAATGAGAGACGAAATTATTACCCAATAAATCGGTATTTTTACCGAACGGTCACTAAAAAATTAAGATTATTGAAGTTGTAAGTTAATCGAAAATGTAATAAAAATGCTAATTTCTTGCTTAAGCAGAATATGATTAAGTGAATCAGAAACAATTATTAATTATGTATTTAAAAAATTAAAAAATTGGCGAAATACCGGGTGTCAACGAAATCGTTTAACAATGCACCATTCAAATGTTTTTTTGAGAAATTTGAAATTTTGGTTGAAGATATGGTTTATGAAAATCACTTCCAGTTTGACCGGAAGTGAGCATGGGGCAAGAATTTCAAATACAACCCTGCATATATTTTTACATATTTGAATAGAGCTTGAAATTGCATTTTTAACGATGTATCACAAGTTGCCATTTTTTCAAAATGGCGGCGTCGAGGGCATTTATCCCAAATTCAATATGGCGGCATTTTGACATCACCATTGGAGTTTTTGTCAAACTGTCCGTTGATATAGAAGACAAGATGGGTTTTCATACAGACTTTTCTCACTGTTGGAAATTCTAGATAATTTTGTTATTTAATTGAAGCATTTTTAGTTTTTCCTTAAAACGTCAAAATGTATGTCAATTTTTCTCGAAATTTTGAATCGAACCCTGTACACATTTTAACACATTTGGATAGAGCTCGAAATTCCCCTTTGAACGATGTATCACAAGTGGCCATGCTTTTTAAAGATGGCGTTGTAGAGGGCATAATTCAATATGGCGTCGCGCCGCCATATTGAATTATCGTTCAAAAGGGAATTTCGAGCTCTATCCAAATGTTTAAAAATATGTATAGGGTTCTATTGAAAATTTCGAAAAAAATTTACATAATTTTTACATTTTAAGGAAAAACTAAAAATGCTTCAATTTTATAACAGTTATTTAGAATTTCCAACAGTGAGAAAAATCTGCAAGAAAACCTGTCTTGTCTCCTATATCAAGGGACATTTTGAAAAAAAAATCCATTGGTGATGTCAAAATGCCGCCATATTGAATTTGGAATAAATGCCATCTACGCCGCCATTTTGAAAAAAAATTACAACTTGTGATACATCGCTGAAACGAAAATTTCCAGCTCTATTCAAATATGTAAAAATATTGGCAGGGTTGTATTTGAAATTCTTGCCTCATGCTCACTTCCGGTCAAACCGGGAGTGATATTCATTTGTTTTTTAGTGGAAAATCTGAGTTTGCATAAACCATATTTGTATCCAAAATTTCAAGTTTCTCCTTAAAAAATCATTTGAATGGTGCGTTGTTAAACGATTTCGTTGACACCCGGTATATGCAAGATGAATAAAATATTTCAAGATCAAAAACCAGCACTTGCCCAGTCAGGCGTCACCAACAAGATGCTTCCTTTCAAAATTCAAGACGTTCAACCGATTCTGATTTTCAATGTTCTCATTGGATAATTTAGATCATGTGACCACTACTATGGGTCATGCGGCGTCAAATCAAAGAAATACACAATATATACGAAATATAGTAATCCGTATTAAATTAAATGCATAAATGGTAGGTATTAAATAGCGAACTACGCTTTCCAATTACCCACTACATGAGATAAGCGATAAGCCCATCCCCAAATAGATGTCACTATTCAATATAGAAATCTACAGCGACACGAATCCGCAAATTGTAGGTATAAACCAGGGTACCTGTTTTTCTTAAATAATTAGTTGCACGAAATATACCCATTCACGAGTAGATGTCACTGGCGATTCATATACCAAACATCGAAAATCACTCACAATTCAACCGAATTTAGTCGAGCGGAATAAGCTAATATTCCGTTACAATGCACCCGAAATAAATACCATTATTTAAAATTAAACGTATTTACTTTATTAAAATGATTATTATGATGAACTCACATTTAGTAGTGGGGGACGAGTCTTGTTCACGGAGAGGATTTGGCCGGGATAAAGTTTTGTTCGTGATTCATAAAAATATAAAGAGGCGGGGCGAGCTTTTGGTTGCAAGTTTTCAGATTTTTATGAAAGAGTTATCGGATCTCTTTAGGTTAAATGTCTTTGGCACGTACCGATTGTATGGTGGATTTTCCTTAAACCCCATTGTCGATAGCTAAAAAACAAATACTAATGAAACACTTTTGTATTCCATTCAAAATTTTAATCCAAAAAGGACTTCCTATAGAAGCATAAATAGGAATAATAATAGGAAGTCCTTTTTGGATTAAAATTTTGCATGGAATACAAAAGTGTTTCATTTAGTATGATTCATACAAGCACACAGCCACTGCTCTTCACATAAAAAAGACAAATATTCATTAAATAATCTAACACTAATTCTCTCAAAATTATTTCGAATTTTTTTTGGAAAATTGAAATTATTGAATTTGGTTATATATCGGATCGTATCCCCATTTTAAAGAGCGGAATCACTCTTATGCGCTGAAGTTGATCTGGAAAGTTAGCAGTATTTACCTGCTTCAAAGAATTAGAATCAAGCCAGTGTTCTGAAAAATAAACAAAACAAAAGGCTATATTCTTCAAGAATAGGTTAAGTTCATCGATCTTATTCGAAAGGCATTGAATGTTTAAATGTTAGTGGAACCCTGTATTCTCTACAGGAGAGTGGAGTGACGCCATTACCTTTATTATCATTTTATGACAAATGTTTTTTTATCCGATCGGACGAAAAACGACACCTTTCCGATGTGTTTTCTCACCGCAAAAGTCATGATTCCAGTATATTGTATTCGTTGCTTGGCAACATGCAATAACTGTACAAGAATAGAAAATAACTGTCCGGGAATATAACATTTCCGTCCTAGGCCGGGAATGTAACATTTCTGTCATATTCAAACCCATTGTTTATCAGACTTGACGTCTATCAAAAGTAACATTTAGCTGTAGTTTCCGTAGCTACGTAATAAACTTCAAGCTCGCTCGATTCAAAACTTGGTATGATGTTGAGTTTAAATTTAAAACGCCGTTTTTATTTAGACTAATATTTGGCTCTTTGGCTTATATAAGTACGTATTCTAATTAATTTCGATCGGATAAAAAATAGTATGTGCAACTCGTAGGAAAAGCACATTCCTGGACGACTGTGGTAATTGCTGGACGAGGCGCAGCCGAGGCCAGCAACACAGGAGTCCTAGTTACCTCCTAGTTACACAATATACTATTTTTCTGCTATTGTGACTACGTTGACAGCATTCTCGGCCCGCATACAGGCCGCAAAACTCGCTAATTGGTATTTTTTATCATTGCTAGGAAATCGCATATAACAGGTCGGGAATATTACTCCTTGACCTAGGCTGGAAAAGTAACTTCCTTACTGCTATTTCGTCTCTCAAAAATATCACTATTTTATAATTTTTTTTTGATTTCCAAAAAATAGTCCGTAAACCCCACAGGAAAAGCACATTCTCGGCCTCTATACTCGATATAATATTGTGAATAGATAATCAAATTTCAGTCATTTCCTGGTGGATTTTCAACCCTGTAAAGAAGTAGCTGTCTTCTTTAGATGAAAAAATCTCCTAACTGGGACACGGCATAGAATGTTGTGCTCTTCCGAGGTTACTCTAATTTATGGTAACCGTAAATGAGTAATATTTTGGGTATTGGGAATCAATTTTTTCGCACTCAAGTTTGGAGAAAAGTGGTTACAAGTATTGTTTTAATTGAGGTGACGTTGTGTCTGGATGTAGTTTATAAATATGCAGAAATGACAACCTTGGGACAGCTTGAATAATGAGTTCTATAAGGAGCCTATAATGGGATTCTTTCTCTGGCCTCTTGCCCTGTTCTTATCAGGTAGAAAGCCTTCATTGTGTGATACCTCTGAATCCAAGTACATTAGTTGTTGTACATTTAGCTGTGTCCCCGTAAAGCTGCATCTTACAATCCGTGGTAACATCAAATACACGTTGACAAATATTTAATTGAATGGCTGGCAATATCATAAGTTTGAATTTAAAAATAGACTATAGAAGCTTTCAGGTAAAATATGTTTTCAGGTATTGGCCCCGATGGACATATAGCTTTTAACGAACCGGGTTCTTCTTTAGTATCCCGTACTAGATCCAAAACTCTCGCTCAAGATACTCTGGAGGCAAATGCAAGATTCTTTGGAAATGATATTAATAAGGTACCCAAGCAAGCACTTACAGTTGGAGTAGGAACTGTTATGGACGCCAAAGAGGTAATTGTATAAATTTGAAGCTACACAATAACTCGGAATGAGCGACGTGAGGCTTATTTCCTTTTGGTGTAGGCGAGTTTACAGAAATATTGTAAATGCTTTACTACAAAACACCTAAAAAGTGCCCACTGATTCTGCCTGTGTTAATTCCGCACTTTGCAAAATTAATATTGCCGTGATGAGGTCAGGGTTTGTTTATTTATTGTATTGGAGCCAATTGACGTTACTGCTTGGTCAACACATACACAGCGTGTTTTATTGATTATTATTATGTTTTTGACTAGTCTTTAGTCGCGGATGAAATGTGAAACGATTTTCCACACTTAGCACACACAACAAACTTGAAAATGTCTTAGTTTTACAACGTTCGTAGATAATTTGAATGTAAAATAAGCACAAAATAAGTCCTATAGAATTAGCTTGTTACGAGAAAACGGCAATTGCTTACAATATAATGCAATTATTTAATTTTGTTACAATAAAGGTTAATTAGTTATTTGTTAAGATAAAATTTCAATTGCCTTATTATAATTACTAGAATTCAAATAAAAAGCCAATTTGTTACAATAAACTATATATGCACTTTTCTTTATATTATTACTTTAATTTACTGAAAAGATAAATTGAAAGATACTCAGGGTGTATGGGTAAGAAGCATGCTTATTAATTATTTTTTTTTTCAAGTGATGTAGTGATCAAAAGCGCAAAATAAAAGATTAGAAATTTCAAAAAAACAATTTTTATTCTATTTCCTTCCAACAAAAATAACTGTTAATTCTGTTGAACTATCTTGGTGAGAACTGCCCTTTAATCACCTTATGCTTCCTCCGAGCTTTCTGGAGAGGGTTCCTGGAAATTGCTGTGGTGCCTCGGACCTGTCCTGTGACGTCACTGGAAACTGTCCTGGTAGGCCGAGTGCGTGTGGACTCAATAGCATGAAAAAAAACCAGTACAAGGCAGTTAAAGAGTTCACCAAGAATGTTGTTACAACCCTGTTTCAATATGGCGGAGAGCGTCGCTTGTCTTAGCTTAGGTTTTTAATACAGAAATTGACAGGAGAGAACTAGAAATAATTCTTCTCAATTAACAATGCTGAAAAATGACAAAACACGCTGAAGGAGAAATTTAATTTAATATAATTAAATAATTAAATATGCCTCCGCCAATTTTCACAGAATTGTTTAAACTGCAGACAATAATTATGTTTTTAAATCAAACAGGGAATAAATTACAGGTAATAAATAAAATGAATAGCTACTTAAGCTGAGAAATATTGTAATGAATAATAATTCAATAAAAAACAATTACGGTAATCAGGCAAGAACAATAATGAAATCAATAAATTTAAACAAGTAATCAGAATTTAAGTATTGCCTGAAAGCTACTTATCAACTCAAAAATCAATTAATTCTAAAACAAAGGTAATGACAATCATTCAATTCAATTGTTGTCTGAAAGCTATTTTCTAACTCAAAAATCAGTTTAACTCAAAAACACAGGTAAAAACAAATTTAAATAGAAATAGATAGATATAACAAACACAATTGTGATCTTGTACCGAACACGGTGGAGAAGGGCTTGAGAAGGCGCTTTTTAAATAGCAAGGTGACGATAAAACGCCTCTATAAGTTGAATAATAACTAACTAAGCCTGAATCCAACTGATAACGATACTAGAGAAAATTAGACTGAATATCCTACACTCTCGACAGTTTTAGTTATTAATTTCTAAAAATTGCCACCTCTAACTAGAACCTAGATATGATCCCTATAGGCCAATTTGATCGATTCTTTAGTTGGGTTGCTGAACTAAATCCGAAATTTAATAACCCGCGCTCTTGTAGGATCAAGTCCCTTTTTTTTCTCTCTTATCAAAGAGCCTAAAGCCAAAAAAAACTATCTCACGTGCCCTCCAGGCACAAACATACACACGGCAAAAGGCAACGTGGTATGCAAAACGATAGTAGCCAAATATCAGGAATTCACAAGCTTAGTAGCTTCATTCCGCTTACAGACTTTACGATATAGGAAACTAGAAATAAGATCAGATATCGCAAAACAAATAAAAGTAAAATAAATCAAGCCATACCTTCTCACAACCTCCCACACCGGTACCCGATACAAGACCACATCTAAAATCCAGTCTTACCTTCCACCAGAATCACATCTCGAAAAAAATTTCACTGACACGCAGTCGTCACAAATATTTCAATTTTTTTTTCCACCGTACGAAGTACGAAGCGACCGATTTTTAACCATAAAATCTGAACTGAATATTTGAAATTATTTATCAATTTTAAATAATATATTCGACTGCTGTATTTACGTAGATTCAACCCATAATATTAATTTTCATTTTATATTAGCGAGATAATTATCGACTAATATATTTAAAAGACCAAATTAGTTTTAAATGAACTTGATGGGCAACATAAAAATTCATTTATTAATATTTTCATACTATTTAATGCGGAATTTTCCACACTGTTGCTACCAGGTCGATTCAGACAGTAATTCAAAATAGGTAGAAGATGAAAAGTAATTATTTCAAACTAAAAATAAATATAAGCAAACTCGGAAAAACCTGATGTTACGGAATTGTTAAAATTACCGTAACAAGCTTCTTCACGATATTTTCGAACAAAATAGAGGAGGAGGACGTATTCGGTAACTCTTTCGTCCTTCTATCCCTCCGAAATCATAAACTACTTACACGCTTTATCCTTTATCCTAATGTGATCTGGATTACAAATAGAGAGGTGTTCAAAAATCATTTTGAACACGTTTTCAAATCTAACGATTTAGTTTTATACAGTTTTTGCATTCCACGCCACTGCTGGCATTCCAAAGAGAAATTAAAATCCATGGCGATACTACTAACGCCATCTCTTGTTTACAACGTTTATTCACTGCTTCAATCAGTCTAGAAAGCTAAAATCCGCACGACCTCTAAACTCATCTGACCAATCACACCGCTTTATACAGAAAAGGCGCGATATTTATAGCGCCATCTGTTGTAACAACGTTTATTCATCTGCCCGGCACCCCGCCAAATAAGCAGTCCTGCATAATTCGTGCAAACCAATCATCTCAATGTATTTCAAACCCAAGGCCGTATCAGCTATACTATGCAGGAACACATTCTGACATTCGGCCAATCACTGTCTTTTAACTGAGGTAATCAAGTTAGCTCCTAAATTTCCGATCTTTAACAATCGAATTTTATAAAAACTAGTTAACGTATTTCGACCGGATCTGTGTTAAAATTCATAAGGTTAATTTAGACAATCGCTGACGTAAAGTTTTACATAACTTCTCAGTATTTACATTATTCGCCCTTTCTATTTCCGGAGGATGTATGTCATCCCTTCAGAAGAGACGGTAACCAAGGGGCGTTAACAACTTCTTCAAGTTGATCTAGTTCCCACGTTCTAGTATGAAGTTGCATCTCGACTCTCCACCATGTAAGTCGCTCTACAGGCGCTGTTCCCGCCGACGCGACATGGCGTCAAGCCGCCATGTCGGGCCAGTTTTCACGTTTTGAGACCTCATAATCACTCTAGTTCTTTGCTCAAGTGACATAGTGGTATTCTGCCATATTTATCGTCATATTAGGCCTACAAACAGGTATTTATCGGCACCCTGACTGCCATTAATCTCACAAGTATGACGCTGTACCATCGCTGTACAGTCGTCCCCAATGGTCTTGCCCATGGGAATTCTACAATCGAGCCTTGTCTCGTATCTCAAGTAAGTAAACACACACGTTTACATTCACATTCTCTCAGAGGCTGTACTATCGCTGTACAGTCATCCCCAATGGTTTTGCCCATGGGAATTCTACAATCGAGTCCTATCTCGAACCACAAGTAATCGAATCTTGTCTCGTAACCCAAGCAAGTAAACATACACGTTTACAATCACATTCAATGTTTAACTCGGTACCATCGTTGTGCTAGCGTTCCCATTTGGTCTTGTCCATGGGTTTTCAACATTCTCTATCAGAGTTTAACACTGGGTTGCTATACTCTTGCCTTATTCTAATATAAGGATTACTCTGCACTAGCCTGCATACATTATCTGTCCTTATTCCCATATAAGGATTAAACGGCACTAGTCTGCCAATATACTCAAGTTTTCACAAGGCTATATCCCCTACGCGGATTTCAGCCTACCTATGCGACCTGCATAGCGTATTTCACAATCATTTTTGCGTGCATAGAAACCGCACTCACAAAGGCATCAATATCATACTATTCTGCAATAAGTGCATATCCTCTCCATCTACTATATTCAAGTCATTCCTATTTGCAAGAAGTTGAAGTTCATTGTACATAGAAGCTATAACAGAGACTTAGTAAGTGTTTAAAGTGACTTTTCATGTGCTGGAAGATAAACTGCTGAACGAATTGAACGTTTCTCGTCAACTTTGAACATAGTGTACATAGTAGCTTATAGGTGGACTTTAAGGTAATATTTATCCTGTTATTATTGCTTGTATATTATTGTATTTCATATCAGAGTTAGTTCAGCTAACCGAGCTGATACGTAGCTGTTCCGCTGGAACTCTAAACAGACATTTAACTGTACATAGCTTCAAGGTTATATTTATAATCATATACTAGTTTAGTATTACTACTGTTTACGCAATGCTTTAGTTTTTAAGAGTATTATTTATGTCATATTCTTCAAGGTCGAAACTTGCCTCGACTGATATTGTTCATAGCATAGCACAGACTACGTACCCGACTTTCAACTGTCAATATTTGGTAAACAGCTAAAGATAGGTATAGAATATTATACACAAAATGTGTTTAGATTTTTGTAGAGTCCAAAAATGTAGTAATATACAGGGTGTTCCATTTAAAAAAATATCAAAGTGACCCCTAGCACTTTTATTTGATGTTCAATTGTTTTTTGCTGAACATATCCGAATTTTGCGGGAGAAAATTACATAATTTATTTATTTATTTATTTATTTATTTATTTATTTATTTAGTACAAACTCAACAGATTTACATCCATTTACA
>MU186437.1:0-50147 GCA_016904865.1 Pissodes strobi
TTTGTCTGGCGCACTGCATCACTGTGGAACTCACTTCCAGGACATCTGTTTCCCACTAATTACAACCTACAAATATTCAAGAACCGTGTCAATCAACATCTTCGCACACACACCGCTCGTCGAGCGCCATAGGATTTCCCTTTAGTGTGTGTGCCACTGCCATAAAAAAAAAAAAAAAAATTTAATGTTTTTCTGTGGTGATTTTAATTATGATTTTAAATGTGAATGTAAAGAGGCAAGGTACACTCTTAATGCTTTTAACGCGTATGGTCTGGAGCAAGGATTCTTTGAATACTCTAGAATTCAGGGCTCCTCCTGCACCTTGATTGATAATGTGTTTACTAATGCTTCTCTCTCAAGCACAGAAACCTTGGATGTAACTTTTTCAGATCATAGAGCACAGATTCTTGGTGTTGACCTGAATATTCAACTAAAAAGGAGTTCTGTGGTATGCTCCTCTGTGTTCTCAAGATCATTTTCTAGTGAAAATATCAATTACTTGAACTTTTTACTGTCCAAGGAAGATTGCTTTTCTGCTCTGGAGATTCTTGATTTTGAAGATAAATTTACGTATTTTTTTGAAACTTTCCAGAGTTTGTTCAACATGAGTTTTCCCTATATAACTAAGCGCAAAATAGTAAAAAAAGCCAAATTTATGGGTGACTCCCGCAATTGTTAATGAACAGTTACGGCTTCTTCTTTCCCAAATCAGATGTGGTAATTGTGTTGAACTCTTAACTTCTTACAGAGCCAGACTCAAGAACCACAGGAGGAATATTGCTGCTGCAAAGAGGAGGTATAATTCTGAAAAAATATCAACTTCCACCAATATAACCCGAACTTCATGGGACGTGATTAGGTTAACTTCAAACTTCTCGCATCATAAATCAAAAAGGGTTCCAGAGTCAATTTCTGTTGGTGGTCATGAAGTCGCTGGTCCCCAGAATGTTGCAAATTCATTTAATAAATTTTTTATTGACTCGGTATCGATGCACACAGAGAACTTTGAGATGCCATGCACCAGTTTTCCATCAATTTTCTTACTTCCTCTTAATCAGCATGAAACTCTGGAAATTATTAAATCTGCATCAATGAAAAGGTCTTGTGGCGCAGATGAGATCCCCTGTAATTTGTTGCCTGAGTGTTCCACCGGAATTCTCTCTGTGTTGACTCATCTCATAAATCTATCGTTCCAATTTGGCTACTTTCCAAAAGAACTCAGAACTGCTATTGTTGTACCTCTTCTCAAAAAAGGTGACATATCACTTGTCGAGAATTACAGGCCTGTTGCCCTACTGTCTGTGTTTTCGAAGATTTTTGAAAAAGCTTATAAAAAAAGACTTGTCAACTTTCTAGATGTATTTAATGTATTGTCGTGTCATCAGTTTGAATTTCGCGCGGGACCCTCCGTATCGGATGCCATAATGTCCTTCTATGGCACAATTTTAAATAATTTTGAATTAAAATTAAAATCTGTGGGTATATTTTTTGATTTCACTCAGGGCGTTTGATACTATTAACCACACCTTGCTTTTGAACAAACTTTTTCATTATGCAATAAGAGGCCCAGCTCTTGAATGGATTAAGACATACTTGTCGGATAGGACACAGGCTGTCAGACTTAAAGTTGAAGATGGAATATCTATGTCTGATTGGTTGTCAGTTGTAACTGGGGTTCCCCAGGGCAGTGTTCTTGGCTCAGTACTCTTTTTGCTGTTTATAAGTGACATGCCTTTCCTGGTTGATGACTGATATTTGTCTCTTTTTTGCTGACGATACATCAGCTATTGTTGCTGGAAATGACTATCAAGAGCTTCATTTGCGGGCTAGCAAGTGTATACAAGATATCGCAGGATGGTGCCAGAGAAATGGTCTTTGCCTAAATAGCTCAAAAACAAACTTTATGGTTTTTACTCCAATTCGTGCCATTCAAGATAGGAGTTTATTGCTGCGAGAGGGTTTAACTCATCTTATTCAGCAGGATTCCACTAAATTTTTGGGAATCATGGTTGATAGACATTTATCTTGGGATGACCAGGTTGAGTCAGTATGCAGAAAGTTATCACAGAACTACTATGCTATTCTGCAACTGAGGGATTTCGTAGATGGCTTTACTCTTAAAACTTTTTACTATGCAGCAGTGCATTCTGCTTTAGCCTATGGCTTGTATATATGGCGAAACTCCTCCAGTATAGAAAGGGTGTTAATCTGTCAAAAGAGAATTATTCGAACTATGTTTAGACTTCCGTTTAGAGAATCTTGTCGTCAGATCTTTAAAATGCAAAGAATCCCAACAGTGATAAATGTTTTTATCCTTCAATGTGCATGTCAAGTGTTTAAAAATTCTGATACCTATAAAAAGGTTGGAGATGTAAATTTATATAATACACGTAATGCTAACAAATTCTTTATTCCTGACTCGGTTATCTCAGGTGCAGGATGGTCCGGTGATTGTATCTTTAAAAATATTTAATCATCTTCCAGAACGTATTAAAGGTGAAAAAACCCACTCACGTTTTAAGAGTTCTTTAAAAACCATACTAGCTGACCTTCCCTTTTATTCTTTGACTGAGTTTTTTGAACATAATTTTACTTAGATATAGGATTTTTTTTAATGATATTGTTACGTTTTTCCCGTGGGCTCTTAACAGAATTACAACTTTGCTATTTTCAACTAATACTCTCTTTATTAACTACCACTGTATACAATTTAACTCACTAAACTAGCCTTGTAACTTTACCACTAATATCTATTCAACACTCAATGATTAACTGAACTGAACTGACTAACTAACCGACTGACTAACATTCGCCTTAGGTCTGCTTATATATAATCTTAAATCTATCGGGAATATTCGGGAAGTATTCCGAGGTCACTCTATATGATCTCGACGAGGCCATCGAGATAATTCCAGCGATCCTGAAACTTCGCGGCCGGCCGGGCGATGATTCATACAGACATAGAAGCGAGCGGCACGGCGGCGGCTAGTTCTATAGGGTAGCACAAAAACGTTCGGATGGTTGTTAGGCTAGCCGTAACATTGCCTCCCTCTTAATTCTGATCGTCCCGATCAGCTACTTTATGTCCGTGATATGCTTTCAACCTGTCGAGGTGGACAACTTTCATTTTGCTTCTGGGGCTACGCTGAATTCTATACACAACGTCATTAATTCTTTTGATGACCGTATAGGGTTCTTCCCATACTGGTGTTAGCTTGGGAGATCTTCCTGTCTTCCTTTGCGGGTTATATAACCAGACTTTATCGTTCATCCGAAATCCCCTAGAGTTAGCTTGAAGATCATATCGAGCCTTCATTCGGTCACTGGCGAGACGTTCAAACGGTAGTCCCACACCATTCTGTTTCATCTTCCCACTGGATCTTGTCTGGGGTCCTTGACTTGAGGCACAGGTTGAACACTGCTGGCACCATGATTTCACATCCTGGCAGTAGTTGACCCAGTAAAATCTGTCGCGGATCTTGTCAATCATTCCGTTAACTCCGAGATGAGCACCAAACTTTCTATTATGTACTTCGTCCAGAACTTCCGATATCTTGCTCCTTGGTACCACTAACTGTGTCTTCACTACTTTGCTATCGGCGCTTTCCCAGGCTCGTTTAAGGAGTCCATTTTCAACTACCAGGGAGTCCCACTGAGCCCACAGAGATTTAAAAGTAGATCCCTTAGTTCAAATATCTCTCCAGCTTGGTCTTGGTTGACGTTCTTCCTTAGCTTTTAGTAGTAGTGCTATTTCATTATCCTCAAGCTGATCTTTCTTTAGTTGCTCTGTGGTCCACTGCTGATCAACCTTAAACTTGATTCGCCTAATGGAAGTGATTCCTTCTCGTTGGTCAATTCTTTGGCGATGTTTATAATTATCCTCACATGACCTTCTGGATAAAGCATCTGTATTACTATGCCATCTTCCTTCCCTGTGCTTAGCCTTAAAGTTATATTGTTTCAACTCTGCCTGACTTAGCTTTGAACCGCTGTTGTCTCTGTATGGAGCTGCAGGTCGTAGTTATACTCGACAGTCTCTCTTAAAATGCCCAATGTTGCCACATATATAGCACTGATTTGAAACATTTCGGTTACGTGGCCTATCTTCTAGTGGCTCCCGGAATCTTTGTACTTGACAGTCTCTTTTGCAATGTCCAGTCCTGCCGCATCTATAGCACTGATTTATAGCCTTTCGATTACATGGTCTAACTTATGTGGGCTCCCGGAATATCCGTACTCGACAGTCCCTTCTGAAATGTCCAGTCTTTCCACATCTATAGCACTGATTTCATGTATTTCGGTTATGTGGCCTATCTTCTATTAGCTCCTGGAATCTTTGTACTCGACAGTCCCTTTTGGAGTGTCCAGTCTTGCCACATCTATAGCACTGATTACGGTTGTATGGCCTAACTTCTAGTGACTTTCGGAATCTCCCCGTGGCCTGAAGAACTTCGGTTAATTTCTTCAAAATACCGCCCATTTCAGTTAGTTCACAATTGTTCACCAAATTTTCTTCCTTGATGGATACGTCCCTGATTGCTGGCTTAGAGATGTTACAGGCCGCCTCGATTTCCAGAGCTCTACCCAAAACTTCACGGCTGCTATCAAACTTGGCTAGACGTAACATCTTCTGAGTTTCTGGATCTCTGACACCGTCCACGAAATATTCAGCAACAAGTTCCTCTTGAAATTCTTCCGTTGCTCCCGGATAGGCCAACTGAACGAGACGTCGGACGTCTGCCTCAAACTGTTGCAGGTTTTCACCAGGCTTCTGATGTCGGGACTTAACTTGTGCCTGATACAGTTGTCTTCTGTGTTGGTCTCCAAATCGTCTCTCGAGGGCAGCTGCAAGTATGTCATATTTCCCTTGCTGGCTGATGGGAATGGTCTGCAGTAGTTCCAGGGCAGATCCACGAAGCGCTACCACTAGTGATGTAGCCATTTCTTCGTTATTCCAGTTGGCAACAGCAGCGGCTTCAAATTGCCTTCTGTACATTGTCCAGGAGGTTTGACCGTCATAAGTTGGAGGTTTGATATGTTGTCCTGTGGCGAATACCCTCTCGGTGGATCCTTGATTTTTTAGTCTGGAAACTTCTGCTTGTAGATTCTTCATTTCTTTCTGTACGTCTCCTACTTCTTTTTGTACAGTTACAACTTCTTTTTGTATATTGTTTACTTCTTTTTCAAATTTCTCATTTTGCTCGTCCAATATTTGCTGTAATTTTCCTTGCTCGCCTACAATTACATCCAGCATCCATTTCTGCAGCTGTTCCTGTTCTGCTTGCCTTCAACCTTCATCCTCTTCCCGTTCCGCTTGCCTTTTATCTTCTTGATCTTGAAAACGTTTCTGAAGCCGGTCCTGTTCTATTCACCTTTTATCTTCTTGGTCTTGTAAAATTTTCTGAAGCCGGTCCTGTTCTATTTGCCTTTTATCTTCTTGGTCTTGTAAAATTTTCTGATGCCGGTCCTGTTCTATTTGCCTTTTATCTTCTTGATCTTGCAAAATTTTCTGAAGCCGGTCGTCCTGTTCTTTTTGCCTTTGATCTTCCTGGTCTTTTAAAATTTTCTGAAGCCGGTCCTGTTCTGCTTGTCTTTTACGTTCATCTTCTTCCCGATCCGCTTGCCTCTCAGCATTTAAATTTTCCATGAAATCGGCCAACATTTTATTAATTTGCTCCATTTCTGCCGTTTGTTGCCTCGTATTGACCATAGAATGTTATAGACTTTTACCAGAATCCACCAATCAAACGGTCTCGTTGACGTACTTGTACCTCTTCTTTCCTCGAAAAATACTTCGCAAGTCCGGTCCCTTCACAATCCCACTTCTGACACCAAATGTTACGTTTTTCCCGTGGGTTCTTAACAGAATTACAACTTTGCTATTTTCAACTAATACTCTCTTTATTCATTACCACTGTATAAAATTTAACACTCTAAACTACTCTTATAACTTTACCACTAATATCTATTCAACACTCAATGATTAACTGAACTAACTGACTAACATTCGCCTTAGGTCTGCTTATATAATCTTAAATCTGTCACGAATATTTGGGAAGTATTCTGAGGTCACTCTATATGATCTCGACGAGGCCATCGAGATAATTCCAGCGATCCTGAAACTTCGCGGCCGGCCGGGCGATGATTCATACAGACATAGAAGCGAGCGGCACGGCGCGGCGGCGGCTAGTTCTATAGGGTAGCACAAAAACGTTCGGATGGTTGTTAGGCTAGCGGTAACAGTATCTATTTGATAATGGTCTTCGACACAAGCGTCTGTAGACCCGATATAATTTTCGATACTGACTCTAGCGCCATCTAGTGCAGTTGGCGTTGACTCAAGCGATTGCATTCGCGCTATGTCATCGTGATGCAATCGATTTGCATATAAGGCGTGGTGGTCCAGAGGATTAGATGGTTAGGTCTGAACTCGGCAGCGGCATTTATCGGCGTCGGCGGCTCGGGTTCAAACCCCGTTGTTTTCTTTTTATTTTTTTAAGGTTAAGTTTCTAAACAGTTTTTTTCTTGATTTTGGGTATGTCTTGGGTTAGTTTGGGTTAGCACCTGGTTAGTTTCCTTTTCTTGAGCCCCCGTAGCGAGCGCAGCGCCATGCGAAAAGTGATATTACTTATTGTAATACGTGCCCGTAGTTTGGATGCACTTTTTCCAAAATATGTTGCTTTATTTAACTAAAAACCAGGATATATTTAATAAAAGCCGTATTATAGTCGATATACAGTAGCTTGCATGTGTTTCCGCGAATACATTCACAAAGAATCCCCCTTCTTTGTGAATATATTTCACGCAAGGCCAGCCTATGTAGTATAGGTGGCCTTTGGTATCGAAAATTTGGTCGGGTCGCTAGACTCTTGTGTCTTCGACTGCTTTTATGATTTGGTGTTGAACAAGTTACTGATGGTAGACTTTCCCTTTACAAAGCCGTGTTGTGTTGGTGAGAGTAGACTCGAGAGCAAAGGAGATATTTTTGATGTTACTAGTGAATCCAACATTTTAGGTATAACAGATACTTTACAAATTGCCCTATAATTTGCAATATTGGTCCTAACCCCAGTTTTAAATATTGACCTAATAAAGCTTACTTTCTACATATCTGGGAAAACAGAAGTGGACATTGATAAATTGAATAACATACATAATGGATGAACTAGGGTGCATTTAGTATTTTTTATAAAAGAAGTTGGTACCTCATCATGGCAAATTCTTATTTATTTATAAGTTATATCAATACTTATTATAGAATGTATTTTGTAGAGAATCCAAATCAGAAGTAAATTTTTCATTGAAAAAACATTCTTCTATCAAATATGAAAACACAACTTTTGAAAGTGTAAGGGATGATTTAGGTTGCAGGTAAAAATAAATTATTGCATTTTATTATTATTCACATTGAAATAACCTGCCTGAAACATTTTAAAATAGAATAGTATTTCTAGGGGATCTTCAGATGAAGCTGACAGTCGGTTAGATGAGGATGCTACCATTAATAAAGAAATTAAAAGTGACCCAGATTTGTAAGTAACTGATTTTCATAATTCTTATGGTCGCGTCGTAACACTGTTCGGCATAGGTTCAGTGAAATTCTTAAGCCTAGTTAACTTCAATGTTTTTAAATTTTTTAGGTTAAAGATATTTATCAAAACACTTCCGGCTATGATTTGATTAAGAAACGTGGGTGCATGTGGTGCAAATAAATGACAAGCCCTTCGTGCACTCCTCTTGTTAATTTAATTGAGCATAGTATATTTTCAAGATTTTGTTAATGTCAATATGACATTTGACGTATGACATGTTTGGAGGGAGAGTGACAGCTATCCAAAGATTCCCAGCATTTGCGATTTTCAATATATTTTAATTTCTTTTTTGAATTTGTATACATTATTGTTCGTTCATAATCGATCAGTGAAAACCGCAACTTTTTATCTTTAACTATTCTCAAGTTTTTAGGGCCTACAAAAAACGAATAAAAACATTTTTTAGAACCCTTTTACTGGAATAAGAAATATTTCATTTCATCATTTTCAAAGATAAAAAGTGGCCATGGCAACCAATTTTATTATTTTACTGTTGAGCCCATCACCTCTATCCTATGCCGATATCATTTTATCCGATAATTCCAAGCAATCGCAAATAATCTTGAATATTTCAGTTTAGGTAATCGAATTCAACTAATATTTAATAGATACCTGTTTCCCATTTGAAGCTGAGTTGAATGAAAACTTCTCCCAAAGTCACAAATTGTTTACAAAATAAATTAATTTAAATTTTATGTATAACCCTCTGTTTTCTAGTTGTAATAAAAATTAAGTATGATAAATTGTGTTATAATCTTTTCTTGAATTATAAATGGAGTGTGTTTTGTTATTTCAAAACTTCTATATAATTTTAAATTGTCCATGGACATTTCCATTTCCATTCCATATTCAAATTTGAATAATCAGTTTTTAGATCTGATATTTAGCAGTAATGCAGATGTAAGGGTATCTTTGGCTGACGACTGCTTGTTGGGCACAACACAGCAACATTCTGCCTATGATATTTGTGTACCATGTCTTGCTGAGACTGATAACTTAAAATTTGAGTCTTTTTACTTTGATTTTAAAAACTGTTACTTTCCCGTGATAAATGACTACTTGCACAATGTCAATTGGGATGAATTATTTTTTGGAAAAAATATTAATGCAGTTGTTGAGATGTTTTATAATATTTTATATGATGTGCTTAATCAGTTTGTACCAGTCAAGCGGTGCAAGTCAAGTAATTTTCCAGTTTGGTTTTCGGGGGAGCTTCGTGATTTGGTGGTAAAGAAAAAGATTGCTCATCGTCTTTATAAAGAAAGTGGTTCCGACCATAATTATAGAATTTTTTCTACTCTGCGGGAAAGCTGTAAGGCCCTTCAGGCCACTTGCTATACGAACTATCTAGATAACAAAAAACACATACTAATCCCAGGCTATTCTGGCGATATATTAATAATGCACGCAGTACCGATGAGTACCCTAACTCAATGTTTTTGGGCGATCAATCGGCGGTGGGTGGTGAACGGATTGTGAATTTGTTTGCCAAGCATTTTTCAGCCACTTATACCAGTGAGAATGTTCGGGTTACTGATTTCGTACCGAATAAGACTGTAGATATCTCATCTGTGTTTATAACAGTGAGTGCTGTTTTTGATTGTATTAGCGATTTAGGAATGTCCAATTCTCCTGGTCCAGATGGCCTGCCACAGGTTTTGATAAGGAGTTGCATTTACTCGTTATGTAAACCTTTGCATTTTATATTTAATTTATCACTTAAGGACGGTTATTTTCCTGATTATTGGAAAACAAGTTATTTGACTCCGGTTTTTAAATCAGGTAACAGGCAAGATATCAGTAATTATCGAGGTATTGCAAAACCATCAGTCATACCTAAACTCTTCGATAGGCTTGTATCGGACCGGTTGATTTGGACGTGTAGAGAGCTTATTGTAGATAACCAGCACGGTTTTGCAGAGGGAAGATCAACCGTTACATATCTGCTCATTTATGAGCAGTTCTTGTTGAAGGCCTTCGAGAGAGGGTTGTGTGTTGATAGTATTTACACCGACTTCTCGAAGGCTTTTGACAGGGTAAATCATAAACTATTGTTACATAAGTTGAGTGTTCTTGGCTTTGGTGATTCGGTGGTAGGATGGATACGCAGTTTTCTGTCTGGGCGAGGCCAATGCGTGCGCATAAATAACTATATTTCGAGTAAAATATGTGTTCTTTCGGGAGTCCCACAGGGATCTCATATCGGTCCTTTGTTATTTGATTTGTTTATAAATGATATTGGTAATTCTTTTATTCATTCCAACTGTTTACTGTTTGCCGATGATCTGAAGCTGTTCAAGTGCATTGGGTCTGAGTCTGATGCTCTCGACTTGCAGTGTGATCTTGATAGATTGTTTGTTTGGTCTCGTCATAATGGTCTTGACCTCAATGTTAAGAAATGTTTTTCTATCTCTTTTGGTCGATCTGACAACACACCTAAGAATAAATATTTTTTGAATGGTGCTGTTTTGGAGTCGGTTTCAGAGATCCGCGACTTGGGACTGATTCTCGACAGTCAATTAACTTTTAAATCACATGTTAATAAAATTGTTCGGGAAGGGTTTAAAAAACTGGGTTTTATCTCTAGATACGGAAGTGACTTTAGTGCTCAATCATTTAAGCTGTTCATTGGTGCGTTCGGGTCTCGAATATGCATCTGTCGCTTGGTCAGCTTATTATCAGTGTCAGATCGACTCTTTAGAGAGTGTTCAACGTAGGTTCTTGCGCAAGTTGGCTTTTAAGGCGCACATTAATCTTTATAATGATACTAATTATTCAATTAATTATAATACAGTAATGGGAGACTTTAATATGGTTGAGTTGAGGCAGCGACGACAACGTTCAGTTTATTTTTAAGCTTCTTAATGGCTCTGTCTGCGTTCCGCAATTACTTCGTGAGATTAATTTCAATACTGTTCATAAGAATAGTACTATGTTCAGGGTTCCGTTCCACAATACTAACTATAGCTTTTATAGCCCAATAACTCGCATGGTTCGCTGTCTCAACACCGTTGGGTTGGACCCCTTTGGGTTGGACCTATTAACATTTAGAAAGCGGTTGGATCGGCTACTTCCTATCAATTAGGTTGTGTTTTGTATCAATTTCTGTTCTGTATCTATTTCTGCATTTGTTACTATACTGATTTGGTTACTATAATGATTTTATATTTTGGCTGCTATTGTTTTCACTAATTTTATGATTGCTTTTATAATTGTATTAACTGTATTGTTATTGTAAAATGGATTTTCCGTTGAAATAAATAAATAATATGGATTAGAGGTATATCATAATTAGGGCTGGGCGATTATTGAAAGTAATAATCGATTTTCGATTATTTGTAATAATCGATTAATCGATATAATCGAAATAATCAATTAATCGAAATAATCGATTAATCGATATTTTCAGCCTTATTAATCGAATAATCGATTAAACGAAATAATCGATTAATCGAAGTAATCGATTAATCGAAATAATCGATTAACGGATATAATAATAATAATAATAATAATAATAAGCCTTTATTTCCAACAGGGTAAATACCCAATTACAAGAAATTGAAAGTATATATAAGAAGAAGTTATATAAAGAAAAAGAAGTTATCGTATATCTTAAGTAAATTACAAAATTACAAAACCACAATAGAAGACTACAAACAAAATATACAATAGAAAACAATGAAGAAAGATCAATTTAGCGATGTTCAACATTTAATCTCCGGCATCGACCGTGCGCATGTGATTTAAAATTAAAGTTAAATTATCGTTGTGAATGTCACACGTGTCACCAATGGAATTAAAGTTCTTACACATAAAGTAAATTGGACTATGATATAGTATGTTGGATCGGGCGGTGTCCAAGTTGAAGGCAAGTCGCTGTCTGGATTCAGGGCGTGGTACACGAAAGGAAATTCTTTGTAAAAGAGAAGGACAATCGATAATGTTGTTCAGTAACTTAAATAGAAATTTTACGGATTGCATCTCTCTCCTTTTCGCAAGAGGCAGTTCGCCATACTTCGTGAGCAGTGTATAATGGTCGAAGCCCCTTGCAGGGTAGACACCATCATCCTTTAGCGCCTGGCACTTAAGGAATCGCCGCTGAACTGATTCCAGTAGTTGAGTGTGGCAGTCGTAGATCGGGAACCAGACAAGAGAACCATAGTCCAGCCTGGACCTGACAAAGGCGTAATAAAGAATTTTGGCAGTTGCGGTCCTTATAAACAGTTTGCAGTTTCAAAGCACAAAACCCAGCATCCGTGATGCTTTTGAGACAGCGTCATCAATGTGAGGAATAAAGGAAAATTTTTCATCAAAGGTGACTCCGAGATCTTTAAAGCTGCTAGTCCTGGCAAGAGTTGTCCCATTAGCTAAGTAATTGACGATATGTGGATTATTAATGCGAAAGTAGCTGGTAACATTACACTTAGCGACATTTAGATTAAGTCTGTTCAGACTGCACCAATGGCTTACAATATCGATATTCGACTGCAACAGAGCGCAATCGGCAGCGGAATTTATACAGGAAAATAGCTTTAGGTCATCTGCATATGCTAACCTTTGGCAGGTGAGCATAGTGATAAGATCGTTAATGTAAATGTTAAATAGAAGGGGACCCAGATTAGAACCTTGAGGAACTCCCGAGGTGGAGGTAAAGCAAGCAGATTTAAAGCCCTCAACCGACACATACTGGGAACGGTCAGTCAGGTAGGAGCCGAAAAGCTTTACTAAGCGATCGGAGAAACCAAACTGACGCTCAAGTTTATTTAATAAGATGAAATGATCAATCTGATCAAATGCCTTCTGAAAGTGTATAAACCACGTCAACCTGACCTCTATCATTAAGGAGTTCGCACACAAATGGAGAAAACGATGCCAGGTTTGTAGTGCATGATCTACCGGCAACAAAGCCGTCCTGCTCATCGGAAAGCATTGGTTTAACCTTTGGAAAAATCAATTTGTAAAGCGCCAGTTCAAATAACTTTGAGAAGTTACATAGGATAGATATAGGGCGATAATTTTCTACCACGCCAGCGTCGCCCTTCTTAAAGATGGGACATACTTTTGCTTGCTTCCAGATATCGGGAAAAACGCCGGTGTTTAGGATAAGAATAAAAATATGAAGCAGAGGGTCCAATAAGGCAACAGAGCAATCTTTAACTAGAAAGCTAGGAATCAGATCAGGGCCGGAGGTAATTTTATTCTTAAGACACTTGCTTGCTGCCAAGATATCGCTGGCTGTGAACGCTGCTACATCAATATAAGTTGAGGAAGCTTCAGACACAATAGGATGCTCACTATGGGCTGAGTTTGTATAAACGCTTTTGAAATATTCACCAAAAGCTGAGACAATGCTGTAAGGGGTGTCATAAGATCTGTTGGAGAATTTCATTGAGCGAGGAATTTGGGACTGGTTTTGTTTGCTTTGAATAAAAGACCAAAAATTACTAGGATCTGACGTTATTCTGTTTTCCAGGCCCAGGACGTAGCTTCTGTAGGCTCTTGCGGTCTGCGCTTTAATGTCTTTGCGCAAGGACCTGAAACGCTCTAAGTAGTTATTAGACTTGAGGGTTTTAAAGTCACGTAGTGCTTTTTCCTTTTTATAGATATTACGTATAATGTCAGCTGAGAACCATGAAGGAAAGCGTCTTTTACGTTTTACTTTTAAAGGTACTGCCTCGCGAAATATATTGTTTAATATGTCATAAAACACATTGCATGCAGAGTTGACGTCCTGCTGAACTATAATAGGTGACCAGTCAGCGTTAAGTAATAGATGATACAAGAGCGGAAAGTTTGCCTTCCTGAAGTTGTATTCCCTTGTGTCGTCCTTGTTAACTGGTAAGTTATTGTGAGAGGATAGGCTTGCGTGAAATTCAAAGGACAATGAAGGATGATGGTTATCTTCCGGAACAAGAGGTGCACCGCTGTTCAATACAGCGACATCAAAGTTTGCAAAGATCAGATCCAAACAGCGAGAGTTGCCATTAACGACATTGTTGAACTGCTTACAGTTAAGAAACTCAAAAAAGTTAGTTAAAAGTTTATGTTTGCCATTGGGACACGCGGGGTTTTCATTGATAGTTGGTACGTTAAAATCACCTAAAATAATTACATGTTTACTGTAAATTGCATCAACTGTTGAAAGAACCTCGAAAAAGTATTCCAATTGCGCAGAATCGATGGTGGGAGGAATATACAGTACAAAAGTATACAGGAAGAAATGGTTAAATTGAATTTTACACCCCACCAAGTCAATCTCCGGCACCTCATTGTGGACCACTGAAAGGTTAATAGTCTCTGAGTGAAAATGGTTAAGCACTCCCAACAAAACTCCACCGCCCCTAGATGCAGCTACGAGCTCAGTTCTTCTGTCCGAGCGGTACATTACATATGAACTAGGAAGGATTTCGCTATCAAATATATCATTTTGAAGCCAAGATTCAGTGACGAATATAATATCATAGCCGGAAGTGGACGCAGCACTGAAAAAGCTATGTGTCTTGGGACGTAGGCCGCGGACATTCTGGTAGTAACATGTAATTACGCTATCTAAGGAGAGTGAGGAGGCTGCGCCCGCGTCTGGTTTTTTGTTGCTATTGAGGGACTACCATTAATGTATTTAATGAAAAGATTATCCTCACCATTGTCCCTGCGTGTCCTTAACTAACCTAGATTGTCGATAATCGAGAGAATCTATTAATCGAAATAATCAATTATTAATACAAATACCGGACAAAACATTATATCTGATAAAGAGAGAACATAATGGTTTGTACATTCATATCTTAGTATTTAATAATCTATTAGATCACTTGAGTACGCGTTTGCAAGCCATTCTAAGTTGAACGATCAAGGTGCTATAGCTTTGCAAAGTGGGATAACTATTAACTTCTAATAAACGGAGAAGAATTTAAAGAATTATTTCAACAGCTACAAACTTTTATTATTTATATAAATCGTAAATTCAATTTTTGTGTAGGTTTACAAATCTCTTGTTCATTGTAAGAAAAACAAGTTCCTCTATAATGATCCCCAGTAAGCGATGATCTAAGATCACTTAAGATCTAACCTCCTTTACTAAATACCTTTATATAGTCTAAGCTAAATAACCTTTCAGAGGGAGCACTGGGGGCTTGTACTGTTAAAAACTCCCAAACTAATCCAATCAAGATAAATACTATTATACTATACTGCTAACACTCCGTGGAGGTTATGAGTTGGTGTTATACCTAATTGTGCAACAACTGAAGCCAGACTGTCAGAAAGTGACGCATCGAAATGAGGATCCCCTATATGTTTAATTTGTAACGCGTATTATTAACAGAGTCCAGAGTTTCTAATTACACTGTGTTATTAATTTGAAATTCAAAAAACTATATCTGTTGTAAAGTATTCGGTAGAGGTGGGCAAAAAATTGATTAATCGATTAAACGACTAATATTTTAGCAATAACTAAATAATCGATTAATCGAAATAATCGATTAACCGAAATAATCAGTTATATGGATTAATCGGAATAATCGATTAATCGATATTTTCAAAAAAGTTAATCGAATAATCGATTAATCGGCTAATCGATTTTTAATCGATTATTTTGCCCATTCCTAATCATAATGATAAATTGCTTGTTTTATCGACATTTTTACTCACACTTATGTAAAAAATAAGTATTTTATTTTCTAGAGAATCCAACGCCAAAAAATGTAATGATGACCATTTGATTGAATCGGATTTTATAAGTCATGAAGAAGTTAATATTAAATGCGAAGATGAAGAGGACATGTTGGAATCCAAGTAAGAAATTAACATTGTGATATCATTTATAAGTTTTATGCATTGCGGCCATAGAAGTTGTTACTTCCAGTTAGACCAGAAAAAGCAAATTTCACCAATTGATATGCTATGATTGGTATTAATTAGATTTCGCAATTTCTACATTTTACTTTACGTTGTAACCAGCTTTATTTGCTAACTACTCATTCAGCTGTCCTGACTCACTTAGCCGTTTGTAGTTTTGTTCTTTTTAAGGGCGTGGGGTACAGTTTATGGCGGTTAGAGCGGACGCCACTAAATGTTTACTGAAAGAAATATGTTAGAAATTCTATCTGTTTGAAAATCGGATAATAAAATTAAAAAAAAATACCTTGTGAAAGAGCGTAAAAAATTACAATGAGATTGAATTATAGCCTAATTTCAGTTTCCAAAATAAACACCAGGAATACAAACAACCAGTTTATTTAAAAAATACTACTTGGGTAGAATAATCTACTTTCTTAAAATTTAGAAGGTTTTCTGATTACTGATGGTTAATATTATGCTAAAAAAATTTATGGAATGTCTCTGAAGCTGACCTATTTATGTCACTGGTGGTAATTAATGTTCAAATTACAATTATATAATTGTATGGCAATTAAGTTTCATCTTGACACTTGAACACTAGAAATTACAATAATCAAGTATCATTATACGATTTAGGCCTGGTATTCACTGCAATCATTAAACAAATCAAAAAGTACTTTAGCAAGTTTCCGATCAATAACTTAATAAAAAAACTCAATAAATTACCTGGATACTACTTAACGAGAAAAGTTATCTTTAAATGAATATTTTAATATTACCCAGTTACTATTGCTTAAATATATAACAATTTATATGTAAAAATTAGGGAATAAATATCCACTAAACTACAGTTAGCTCATTCCCGTGACAGCTGGAATATAGAAGACTTCTAAAATGTCTTCAAAATGTTAAACCAAATGGGATTTACTGAATGAAATAAATAGAAATATAGCCGCACCAAGTAAGGAGAGTTGAGCTCAAGTCTACCGATATCAGGGCGAGAAGTTCAATAATAAGGTTTAAATAATTTTAATTAATTTCTGCCATGGGTTTGACAAGCAGATACAATAACTTTGGCATAAATGATCAAACGCTCTAATTTTACAGCATATTTTTAGGTATTAACGAGAATGAAAGCGATAAAAGGTTTGCAGGGCTTTAGAGGACTGCCTTTTAGAAAAATTAACACTAGATAAGGTTAGAAAACTAAACCTGAAGTATCGAAGCAGTCATACGGGATGGTCGTGTTTCCGTTCTTTCTGTGGCTCTGCCGGTATTAAGTGTTTGTTTTGTTTTGATATTCTGTTTTGTTCCAATATCGTGTTGTCGTGCTAGTTTACGCTTTCTGTTTGACTACAATTGACCTTGTTTAGCTGCTATTGACCTTTACCTTTATTTAAAATTATTGAACTTCAACCTTACGGCTTGCTAACTTTCGCTGTGCGTGTGTTCCTGATTAATTTATAGTTTCTGTTTTGTTATTGGTTCCTGTTTAGAGAAACTTGACTTTGTTCAGCTGCCATTGATTTTTATCTAAATTTATTGAACACTAATATCAAAATGGCTGAGTTTAATTGTGATTCCTGCCAGAGAATCGTCGCAGATAAGGATAAATATAAACTTCGCTGTAGTGGGGAGTGTCGCCGGAATTTTTGTATGACCTGTACTGGGTTGGATAATACCAACTTAAGTACCACAATATTAGATTTTTCTGCAGTGTTTGTGTTCTACGTTAAAATATCTTCACGACAAGGTGTCACAGCTACAAGGATCGCAGATCTCTCTGGAAAATGTCGAAGCTCTGGGAACCTGTCTAAAGAAGAACAATGATCATCCAATAATTTCTGAAATTTATGACACCTTGAGTAACCATGACTCCAAATGGAAAATTTTATACAAAAAATAGATGACATTCACTGCCTCCGTACCAGATTCTCTGATAATAGACAAGAAACTTTATTCCATTCGATCAAGGAAATGAAGCAAGATATATTCAATCTGTCATCTATTTTTATGGACAAACATGATGAGTCTGTTAAAGTTCAGATTCACGACTCGTCAAAGGAAGAGTTATTGAAGGAAATGGGCAATATGCGAAAAAGTGTAAATCAAATGACACTCACGATAGAAAAGTTGGCTGCCAAAGATAAGCTAATTATTAGGAGTAACCTACACCAACAGTAAAAAAAAAACGATTTCGACTCAGACCGACTCATTGCTCCCACACCTCACAGAAGACTGGCATTATGTGGTAGAGTCCAAGATCCCACCTCCTTATACAACTAACCAGCTTGCATACTATGCCAATACCTGGAGAGGCGAGGTGTGTTAAGGTTGGCTCTGACAGGGAAGCTTTGGCTGCCTGTAGGTCTCTTGCGCTAGAGAATTTGGAGGTTGTTGGGGAGAGAAGTGCGAAGAGGGATAGTGGGCTGGATATGGACCCGATGACTCCACTTATAGTGCGGCTGTCGCGAGATTCGGGTGCCTCTAATGGACGTTATTTGCTGGCTAGACTGAGGGACGCCTCCATATTAAAGGCTCTTCGGCTGCTCCTTGCCTATCCCCTACCCTCCAGTGTGTG
Source organism: Pissodes strobi (assembly GCA_016904865.1). Lineage (NCBI taxonomy): Eukaryota > Metazoa > Arthropoda > Insecta > Coleoptera > Curculionidae > Pissodes > Pissodes strobi. Next base: position 18,013 of record MU186437.1, read on the forward strand.
TTTTGAAGGGCGCACCAATACTAGCATCAAATTAGCTCTAGCTTCCGAGTTACTTCCCAGTACCTGGACTCCTTGCGTAAGTTATATTGTCGCTTCCACGACGCCTACGGTATTGGTTCGGCTGAGGTTGAAACGGATCTCTCTGCCTTCAGGTGTTTCTTTTCATCGTAGAGACTTCAACACCTTCAGAAGGTTAGTAAAAGTCATAGCAATTATTTTTCTGCTGGCTCTGCGATTAGAGGGGGGAATTTTTAGGTAGATTGACGCGAACAGAGGATCAAGTACCTTCTGAAAAATTGGATGATGGCAAGCAAGTGATTTTCTTATTAATATTCAGTCCTTAAGACACAAAACAGATGCATTTTTTCTTTTATTAGAAGACCTTAATTTTCCAGAAATCATTGCCATAACTGAACATTGGTTAAATGTTGATGAGCCTGTGTGTGTCAAAAATTATACTACAGTAACTAGATTTCATAGAAGTAATTTATCTCATGGATACTAACAACGATTTTCGGTAGTGACTAAGTTCGATAATTTATTGTCTGAGAAAGTATTTGAATTTTCCATCGTCTATCATAATGCTTATGACCTCTATCTTGTTTGTATTTACAGAACACCTGACGCTGACATGTATATATTCAGTCAAATATTACTGAGCTTTCTTGAGTCCCTGCCTTTAACAAGCAAATTAATTTTGTGTGGCGACCTTAATGTTGACTTTTCCAGTGTGTGTGCTGCTCAAGAATCTCTTTCGGCTATGGTATAATCATGCATATTAACTCATCAACTAGTTCTAGTACTATATACTATGTCGTGTCATCTTTCGAGCCAGAATTCGTTGACTGTGCTGTCTTTAACTCAGGTTTCTCTGATCATAAGACAGTATTAACAGAATTTTCGGTAAAATCCAAATGCAAAATTGCTTCGCGCAAATTATGCCGTATTTTTTCGGACAAAAATTTTCTAAATTTTAAGCACCTATGTCCAACAACTGACTGGGTTGTCTGTCCTCTCTGATGATGTCGATACCGAATTTTCTAGATTTATACAAATTTTATCTGCTCTGGCGTTCAAATCCTTTCCGCTTAGGCCTATCAAAATTAAACGACATAAACCCTGGTCAATTAAAGGCTTACGCACATCTGCAAAGAACATGCGTTCATTATCTCACCTAAAAAAATACTCGGACAGCGTCTTCTTCCATGATTACGTGAAACTTTACCGAAAAGTCTTATCATAAGGGTGGAAGGGCCGGTTCTGGCTCAAATTAGGGATACTATTTAGAGATACTATTTAATTATCCTCCCACTAACTTCACGTCACATGTCCTCCTACCTATTTTCAAATCAATATCCCCCCATTCAACCAATTTATCTCCACCCACGAAATTTGATAGCGTTTATTTTATTTTAAATCAATTAACCCTCTATGTAAATTTTAAGGGATAACTTCACCCTCTCATAAAATATCTAATATTTATTCGATCCAGCCACATATCTGCGAAATTTCATTTTGCTGATATTGTTTTAAGTCGTTGCATGTATCAATTTGTGAAAGTGCACGCAGTGCTCTTAAATAAGTGGTAGTTTTCAGTGTTTCTGACACGAATAAAACAGATATTTTTTTGCTGCTCATCGCTGGAATGTTTCCGCAATCGTATGTGTTACCTTTGCATCAGAATTAATGGCCCATCAGTTTATTATTTTAATCCATCAAGCAGTGTCAATACTATAAAAACTCTTCGCTATCGAATTCCAAACCTAGTGCAAAAACTGCTATAGTGCGTATTGCCTGGTTAGTATCAGTGGACTATGAATTATTTTCGGCTTCGGCCCATCATATGGGGTCGGTTTCGCCTTGTGAAGTTACTGATTTAGTGATATCTTGCTACGGATTGAGATACTGTAACGGGCTACGATTACCTATACGCATTTTTTTTTCTGGACGAAATGGCGAAGGATCAAAATAAAAATTTACGTGGTCGACTATAGTCGACTAAAATTGATCTATTTCTGGAGGGAAAATAATCAAACATCATATTATTTATTAAAATAAACTACAAAAAATAGATAATCACCACAATAGGACTAGTATTGGAAAAGCATGGAACCCAATCCATTAAACTAGGTATTCTAAAGCAAATATTTCATATTTATGTCTTTATAATATATCAAATGTACATGCCTTCTTTTGAACGAATTAACTTTACACACACTATATATTGTTGCAGCTGGAACCACAAAGCTTCGTTGTATATTGGTATTTTCCCCTTGGTTTTGTCCTATTATGCTGTCTTTCTAAATGGAGAATGGCCATTCACTGTTTTCGGCCTTGCTAATTATGGTTTTTAATTGCTGATTCGAGGTATTTTGAAATCAAGAACATATTTTCGCCTTTCTTGGAGGGGTGTGTCTAAAATAAAACAACAGTGATAGATTGTTTACAGATTAACCGAGTAATTGGAGTTTGGACCTGCCGAGTTATATTTTAAGGTTATTTAGGGATATCTAACACTGTAATTATAACTTACTTTTTATACACTTGATGGTCATTCTGTGGTAATTTTCTCGTTGATTTATACTTAATAATATATTGTTTTGCTTTGGTGATTACGGAATATTTTCATTTTGGGAATGTAACATTGACGTTTGTTAGAAGTATGTCATGTCACTCTGGTTTTAAACCATAGACTACACGACCGGTGGAAATCGCATCGGAGGAAGTCGTATCGTCGATATCGACTCGAGAACCACTCTAATTCGCGTTGCATTTATTGTAGGATTTAGCTATCATACGCTTGAATTTGCTGATTATATTGGATGGTATCAATGTTTAGCCCTCTAGGCTTGCATATTGACGCAGTATTACACACCCTTGTGGTCGTCGATGGTTTCTCGTCTGATGGATGATTGTAGATGAAGGCAGATTTGTAGATTCGACCACCTGCACCCACGTTTGGGGATTAGACTTTCGAGAGCTGCCACACACTTGAACCCCGTTTAACATCTAAAGGTATGTTGTTTGAGTAAATTTGATACAGATATTGTTTTGATCTGTTATTTGTTGAGGTTCCGTACCTGTTTCCTTCATGTTTTGGCTTGATCACCGTGCTAATTTGCCCTATTTGTTTCAGGGGTTTCTGTTTTTGGATTTTTGGATTTCTATTTTGGATTTTTATTTTGGGATCATTGGTTATGGGCCTTCCATTGTCCTCTTACGATCCGGTTTCCTACCTGGGCTTCCAGATTGCATACTGAGACTCCTCCGACAACACGTGGTTTCGGAGTAACCATCAATTGACTGCGTATCTCGCTGTCTGATACAAGCCTCAACGCATACGGAGTGTGTCTTCTCAACCTTGACGCTCCAGTGATTCGACGAATACCTAAATACTGGATGAACTCGCTGTTGGCTTGATAACGTATCAGATAAGTCTTAATTTAGGATATTATCTAGAGTATTTTGGGACTTTTATTTTATTTCATTTTATTATTGTGTTTTATTTTATTTATTTGATTGATGAGTTAGGGCTACTTAAATTAAAGTTTCGGATGAATTTGCTTAATGAAAGTATTGATGGTATGACTTGATTTAAAATATAGCTACCTTCAAGTTATTTGGGAGTAACGAATTATTCTCAATAGTTAGCATAGGTATACTGGATTATCCAGCTAATCCGGATAGTTTTGACGTGTTATTAATTCATTTCAGCGTAGTCTTGCTCGCGTGTTTTACTCCTTTTCAGCGTCGTATAATATAAATAGTTTTGAAACTGTTCGCATATAAGCATAGCGTATCGACGCGTAATCATATAGGTTAACCTCTGGTACGGATACCATTTAATAGGTGAATATTATACTTACATGAATCTAGTACATTTGAACTAGCACGTTAACTTCTCGCTTATTGATTAGAGTTATTTAGAGTGTAGAAGTAGAAGAAGTTATCATATTTTTATACCGCATAGGTTGATAACACCAATCAAGGGCATGTAAACGACACGTGATCACGTATTCGTATTTATAGGGCGCCGTAGATATAACATAAAGTACTATTTAACATTAAACCGTTACTTTTGATATTCCGTCTAGATTTATATATGAATTGTCATAGCTACATATACATATATTCTTGTAGCAATTATTTTTTTCTTATTTAATTCAAAAGTATAGTCACCAATACGGAATATACACTTATTATTTTTGTTTAATTGGGGTGATATTTCTTTTTGTTTCCCTTTCCAAGTTTTTCAATAGGTTACAGCGGGGAGGAGAGGAATTCGTGGTTATTGGTCGAATCTCACTGAAGATCCAACATCAGGGCATGGCGATAAGTTAACCGCGTGGCGCTCAGGCATTATACCTCACCACGACCCTTCTCCACTGTCTAAAAGCTGGGGGCCGCCATTGTTCCTGCACTAAAGACTGTACCACCGATTGTGAACTTGGAGATTATTGTGAAGTTGGAGATTATTGTAAACTTGTATATTTATGTAAATTTAGGTTTGTATTTGTTTGGGAACTGAGCGTTACAATACTGGGCTTATTGTTCTGGATTTGAATTTTGCGCTCAACGATTTTTGACTGAAAATAATCTCTGATTGGAAAAATGGCGGGCTCCGAGCAGGATCCTGTGCCTCCTGACATAAATTTCAAGTGTCACCCACAACAAGCAGTGGGAATTGTTGTCTGCATAGTTTGCGAAAATGTTTGGCACAATTCTAAAATAAACAGGGTAAATTTCTATCAAGTGTAATGGTAATATACACAAAACGACATAACTTCAAATAAGGAGAGGGATGAACTAATCATATTAAAAGAAAAGATAAATAATCTAAAGACTGAAATAAAAAACCTCAAGGATAATAATAAATTTACTAAAAAACAATATGATTTACTTTATCAAGCTCATAATGACCTTAAACTAGTGAGTGAAAAAACAGATGTTTCCCTGCTCCAAAAGGAGAACATGCTACTCATAAGAGAAATGAGTAAACTCTCTAGTAAAAAGAAAACTCTAGAACTTGTTAATAATGAAATCAATGAAAAATGTAAAGGTTACAAGGAACTAAACAGTGAACTTGAATCGAAGTGTAAACATATGGAAGAAAATAACAACAAATGTAACCTAAACGTTAGCCATGCACAGGTGGCTGGTAGTAGATCACAACACAACTACAGAAATAATTTAAAAACAACTCAGTCTTTAATAATCTCTCCAAGGGAAACACAAACATCTCAAGAAACAAAAAATTAAATTGAAATGAAACTTAAGCTTGAAACATTAAATGTTCAAGAAATTACAGTGACCGAAATGAATGAGGGCAAAGTGAATATCATATGCTGCAATAAAGAAGGAACGGATAATAAGTATGAAGCTAATACAGAAAAATTAGAAAGACCTAAAATCAAGATTACTGGAATCAACAAAAAGTATGAAATTGAGGAATTAGAACAAAATCTGAAAGAACTGAACTTTACAAAGAACAAAAACAAGTACCTAAAGAGAACTTACATTCAACAGATACAAAATAAGAGTGAAAATGTAAGATATGGCAAAGATAATACACAAACTGGCAGAACTTATAATGCATAATGCCTATGTCCAACTAGATCCGGAATATTTCCACTATATAATGTCAATTGGAATTTTTTTATTGGGTGGCAACGATGTTCTGTATATGAAGAATTAAATATGAACAGGTGCTATAAATGTTGTGGATATAGCCATAGTGCTAAAAAATGATAGATGTGTGTATTGTGCTGGTGAACATGAGAGCAAAGCATGTCAGAAGAAACAACAGCTGACATGCTGTAATTGCTTGGATGCTAATAATAAATATAAAGGGAACAGAACTGTAAATCATGAAGCAAGAGATTATAAAAACTGTGAGACGTATAAGTCAAGACTGAATTATCTAAGATCAAAAATAGACTATTCATCCTTGAATTAATTATGGCTGGTACTGTGGAAGATCTTGAAATTGGTGAAGATTTGTTCGTCGAAGAAACTGAGTTTACTGATGTGCAATTTGTGAATAAAGCATTAAAGTCCAAAAAATTTATTCTTAGTGTAAATATTAGAAGTTTGAATGCAAATATTGATAATCTTAATATATTTGTTAATAGTTTGGACAGCAAGCCTCTGGTGATTGTCTGCACTGAAGCATCGAATCTTTCGGGTTTGGATACTTGTAATTTGGAAGGGTATGATGGTTATTTTAACGATAGCCAGTGGCGGCTGGTGACTTGTCAAAGAGGCAGTGCTGTTCAAGGCAGGCAAAATCGAAACATTTGTATATACTAGGGAAAAGGCGACCGAGGTGAAAATATGCGCCGCAGGCGAAAATTGTTACAATTTTCAAGGTCAAACTGAGTAAAATGATGAATTAGAAATTCGCCCAGCAAAAATATTTCATTACAAAAATAGGTTTCGTTACATACCTTTTCCCTTTTTTTTTGATACGATCAACAAAATTCTTGTCAAAAACTACTTTAAATATTTAATTATCCAAGTAGGTAGGGGACGCCCTAGCGCCTTACCTCACTGGCTTCCACTGATTTAGCTGAATACCAAATAACGATACTATTTATTTGTATAAAAAGGTACCGAATGAAACTAGGAAAATTTTAATAATATTTTTAAATTTACATATTAACTAGCGAGTTAACTATGAAATAATACATTATACGTTTTCATGTCCCCACTTATTTAAACTTAAGCCAACCTTATTAGGTTCAAGACTTAGGTCAAAAACAATATAGCTACGCGTAGCTATATTGTTTGTTCTTAGGTTCATTAGGAAATTATTTTGTGCCGTGTTAAAAGAACGCCGCGGGAGGCATTAAATATGTAAATAATTTACCTAATTTTGTTTTTCGTACAGGTTTTTAGATTAAACATTTCAGTAAAAAAATTAAATATGTATAAGTATTCATTGCGAGAGTGTTTACCGTGTTGCAGACAAACAAATTAAAACTTTATAGAAGAAATAAAAACGGCCGCCTCTGCCTCGCCACTTCACCCCTGGTTAACTGTACCTAATAAAGCATATTCCATAGCATTTTGAATATGATTGCTCGAATTTTCATGTTTCTTTATTTTTTCTGTAAAATGTACCAAGTCTCTTACACCTGTCTCCGACCATGTTTTATTATCTTCGAAAACTACACATGGAAAGCAAAAAAGGGCTTTTTTATTGCATCTACAAATCCAGTCATTTCGAGAATAAATCTCTTTACTAAAGTGACGTGTGTAAGGTTTTCCTCTGCTAACACCGCCTATCTCAATAGAAATATCTGGTAATGGCCTACCTCTATTTTTCAATTCAAGTTTTCTCTCATAAGTGTATTTAAAAAATCTTTTAACGTTCACTAAATTATGCACTACATCCATTTTTATGAAAGTCTACAGTCTATACCACACAGCAACCTACTAACAATAACAAGAAACAAAAACGATACAACTACAACAATCTAGACACATCAATTAATTAATAATTGTCTCTTCAAATTAGCTACACACAAAAAAAGGATATCTCATTTTAAAAATATAATACTCAATTAGAATAAATCTTAGCTTTGTATATACGCAAAGATATATATATTTAAATTGAGTATTTTAAATAATAGAGTGAATACTGCATAATTCTCTTGCCGATTAATTTATTTTACAGAACAAGAATCAAAATATTAGATTTAATTATTTTATATTATTATAGTTAACAATCACATGATCGTTGTTTCAAGATATCGAATCATTTGAAACGAATGCTATTCATGGTTAAAGAAAACATATTCTACAATTAAAATTGTATTTACTTTGCTTGAGCAGCTTCAAGATTAAAATAATAAACCTTTTTCTTCATCTATGTATATAAATCCTCTCTTTGAGTAACTTATTTCTCAAAATGAATTTTAGGGAATGTTTGATATAAAATACGAACGTATTGAAATAATAAACGTTTTTACACAATACAAACAAATATTTTTCTACATTTAAGAATCCATTATTCTCTAAATGATTTTATTAATTTAAAAATATAAGTTAATATGAATGAGAAATGCAATATATTAAATTCTTCTTTTTTCTGTTCGGTTTAAGAATATTAAAAATCTCAAAATAAAACAACAAAATATCTCTAATGAAGTTTATTTCTATACACTGGAAAAATAAGTACGTATACAAACTAAAAATATTATCTTAGAACAACCAAGGTCTACAGGATGTATTTTTTCCGTTAATTCTAGACCTAAAGTACATATAATTAATATTTGTGTGCATGGCTTTCGTTTTTTCATGCACCTTTATAGAAATCTAAAGATATGAGTTTCTCAGTATACTGTGACCAATATCTATAGTAAACGGCCATAATACACTTTAGCAAAACTTACAGGGTGTTACTTTTTTTCGGGTCGTGACCCTGTGTCGTAGTAAAAATTTTCGGGGGTAAAGCGATCACGATCCGGAACAAAGTAAATTTTGCTAAAAAAATGTATTTTGGCCATTTTAGCTTACTATCTGCCAAATCTGAGATATACCTCTAGAAATGTACGAGGTGCATGAAAAAACTGTAAAAAATAAAAGGTCTTACGCACACATGTTTATATGAATTTTTAATCCTAAAAAGAGTCAAAAAAATATATCCTGCATTTTTAACCATCAATTAAATAACACCCTGCATAGGTTAATTTAGACAAAATTGAAAAAACAATTACAGGCCACTGACAATGTTTTAAATTACCACTTTTTCGGAATCTACGTTTAGAAATATGATAGTTTAAAAAAGGAAACTGAATGAATCAAAAAATTTAACTTAGAGAAAAACTTTTTGCAAATTTTTTACATCGTTTGAGACTAACTCTCCGTTTGACCAACAGCACTAGACATCGTTTTTTTATTCATTTCCGGCTTAATTGGAACTTATACAATGCTTCAAACGATAAATTAAAAAGAAAGAGAAACTAAGACAGGAATGTGCAAAACGTTTTTGTTAGTTTAGCTGTTTATATTCGACAGCCTGCCAATTTCTATAAAATATCAGGGATATACTCACATTTAAAACAATTTAAACAATCAGTTATATGATCTACCAAGAAAAATTCTTAACACATATTATGCTACAACCTGTATTTTAAAAATATTTTCAGTTTTCTTTAGGATGAGTTAAATAGGATGTATGTACAATGAATATTAGAGAATGTTAACAAAAACCAGTAAGTATAAATACCTAAGGCCCATTTTCACAATGTGTGGATAGCAAAAAGACTAAAACATCTAAAACAAATGGCCTAAGTAACAATAACAAATAAAAGTTAGTATCCTACGACCAATAACTAATACTTAGCTAAAATAACTCCGAGGTAGGTATTTTTCTATTTCTTGGCAAGTTAAAAACGGCTTTGAACTCTTCGTTCGGGCAACGATCTATACATACAGTTCGGGCAATATGAGATCAAAAAACACACTAGGGCTGTGTGAAGTTTGTATTCTCTATCATTAATTCTTCGACTTCTTTTAGCTACGTGAATAAGACATCACAATTTTGTGGCTTTTGGCGGCCATTTTTGTTCTTCATGGCGTCGGATTTATATATTTGTTTTCTAGTTTTGTGTAATTCGTTTTTTCCCGAATACCAAAATGACGAAATTGTAAGTATTCGGACCATTAGATTTGTCTGACGTAAAAATCAATCAATCCGTCATGACAGACGATCTTTATCGGTCGATGGTCCTGGACAGCACACGCACTTGCACTCACAGCACCCCTAGCAACCTTATCGATCAACTAACTATAACTAAACTAGGTTAATTAATATATTGCCGACCATCTAGAAAACATGTGGGGAGGGGTACAATCAGATTCCCGGATCCTTGAGTCAAGATGAATAAAAAGATATTGATATTTAATTTTAGTAAACATATTTAATTTTTTATTTGATTTGTGATACGATATATGTTTAGACAGAAACCTAGTAGTTTCAAAATATGCATGAGATATTCTCAATTTAAGAAACATACGTTCTAATTCCCCGATTATTTTTATTTGAAGAATATTGCCATCTTATACTAAATAGTGTGGACCGAGGATTTATTTTAAACGGAGAAAATAATATTCTTAAATTACTTTTTTATTTTTCTTGGTCAAAACTTAATAAAGTTCATTGAAATATTTAGGAATCTTGAATAAAAAATGTAGCTTATTTTGAATGTAAATCTATCTTCATCTTTGATTAAGATTGCTCGAAATTCTAAACAATAATATGTTTTTAAATCAAGAAAATAATTTGAAAAATTCATATTTTGCTTTTAAGAAAATGCATTTATTCATACGAAATATATTTTTCAAAAGGAAGTATCTGTTGACTTAAATTTAGTAAAAAAAGTTGAGAAAATGTGTATACATAAATGGAGTATTCTTTTTTTTGTGTGTATATAAAACGCGCGCGAGCTTATATTTGTAAAAACCGGCAAGTACTGCCACGAATGCAGCTAAATAACTGCGAAATTTTCCCTATTAAAATTCAATAGCTCATTTCTGCGAATTGACAACTGTATCATTCTTTAGGTTGAGAAGAATAGCTGTGCACGAATAATAGCAGTCCAGATAAGGACATTCACATATCGTCGCGAGGAAATTATATTAAATTTACTGGTGAACTGTAGTCCGTCTAGAGCATACACCGGCCGGCGTCGGCGGCGTGTTCGCAGTGTATATGAGCAGAGATGGCATATATAATAGCATTCCCGGCCGAAAATTGGGTGCTTTAATTTTACATTATTATTTTGAGGAATAGTTAATTATTTAGTTGAAGGATAAGAAATTAGTCAAGCAGCTTCTTAAAAATTTTGGTGGTTCTGCAGCTCTGCAGTTCTTATGTACCAGCCGTCCCTGACGATAGCCATATTAATAAAGCTGATGGTGTAGTTATCTTTGTTAAAAAAGAACTAAAAAAAGCAGTTAAGCATGAAACCGTAGAAAATTTAAATGTAATTAGTTATATATTAGTTTGTTATAATTAAACATATAAAATATCTGGTATATATAGGTGTTATGATTACAAAAAAGATATCTTTATTAGGAATATCAAAAGTTCTGTGATAATGAACAAAAAAATTGAAAATCACCTAATATTTGGTGATTTTAATATTAACATGTTAAATATAGAATATAGATGAAGATGGCCAAAATTTTCTTTACAATTTCCTTGAATTTCAATACACACCAATGTTCCAAAATAATGTAAATACGGGAACCTTTATAGATAACTGTTTTATTAAAACTGCTCTTACTTGCAAATCTTATAAATGTAATCAAGTACTCTGTGATCACTTCTTACTTTTTATTGATATACATATTTAGAAAATGCCACCTAAAACGCAAGATAAATTCTTAAATTATAAAAAACTGAATAAATTAACACAAAAACAACCTTGGTATAAGCTTCTGTCTGTGCAGGATCCTGATACTGCTACCAATGAATTTATTGATATGATTAAATTAATAATTGAAAAGGCACAAACTAAAATGAAAAATATTAAGGATAAAAATATTGCACGAAAAAATTGGATTACACAGAGTATAATTAAATCATGTAATACAAAAGAAATATTTTATAACATATGGAAAGCTAATCTAGATAATACAGTACTAAAGCAAAATTATAAAAGTTATTTAAAAATGCTTGCTAGAGTTATTAAATATGCTAAATACAATTTTGAGCAAAAAGAGATTGATAAATCTGGTAGAGACACTAAAAAATTATGGAAGTACATAAATAATAAGCTAAATAGAAACAAAAATTGCCAAAATATAACAATGGACAAAATAATGAACAATGACACAATTGTAACTAACCCAATGGTTTCATTGGCAAAGTTGGAAAAAATTAGCTAGTCAAATCAATAAACCAAAGAATGAAAAATTCAAATTGCCATGCTTTAATGAGCACACTTTATTTTTACCAATATCAAGATCTTCCACAGTACCAGCCATAATTAAATAGTCTATTTTTGAATTCAATCTTGACTTATACGTCTCACAGTTTTTATAATCTCTTGCTTTATGATTTACAGTTCTGTTCCCTTTATATTTATTATTAGCATCCAAGCAATTACAACATGTCAGCTCTTGTTTGTTCTGACATGCTTTGCTCTCATGTTCACCGACACAATACACACATCTAAAGTTGTTGCTACATTTTTTAGCACTATGGCCATATCCACAATATTTATAGCACCTGTTCATATTTAATTCTTCATATACAGAACATCGTTGCCACCCAATAATTTTTTTTCCAATTGACAGTATATAATGGAAATATTCCGGATCTAGTTGGACATAGGCATTATAAGTTCTGCCAGTTTGTGTACATTTCCTACATTTTCACTCTTATTTTGTATCTGTTGAATGTAAGTTACCTTTAGGTACTTGTTTTTGTTCTTTGTAAAGTTCAGTTCTTTCAGATTTTGTTCTAGTTCTTCATTTCCATACTTTTTGTTAATTCCAATAATCTTGATATTAGGTTTTTGTAATTTTTCTGTATTAGCTTCATACTTATTTTCAAAAGTGTCCTGTATCTTATTTTTCTTTATTGCAGCATATGATTTTCACTTTGCCCTCATTCATTTTTTTCACTGTAATTACTTGAACATTTTTAGTGTTTCAAGCTTAAGTTTATTTTCAATTTCATTTTTTGTTTCTTGAGATGTTTGTGTTTCTCTTGGAGGGCTTATTAAAGACTGAGTTGTTTTTTTAATTATTTCTGTAGTTGTGTTGTGATCTACTAGCAGCCACCTGTGCATAACTAACGTTTAGGTTACATTTGTTGTTATTTTCTTCCATATGTTTACACTTCGACTCAACTGTTTAGTTCCTTGTAAACTTTACATTTTTTATTGATTTCATTATTAACGAGTTCTAGAGTTTTCTTTTCACTAGAGAGTTTACTCATTTCTCTTATGAGTAGCATGTTCTTATTTTGGAGCAGGGAAGCATCTGTTTTTTCACTCACTAGCTTAAGGTCATTATGAGCCTGCTGAAGTAAATCATATTGTTTTTCAGTAAATTTATTATTATCATTGACATTTTTTTTTCAGTAAAAAATTTGATATTCTTCTAGGGCCTCAACATAATGTCAATCAAATAAAAAACCATAATAATTTTCCAACACTGTTTTTGACCCCCGTGGATAGCGGTGAGGTTTTTAGATTACTAACGAGTCTACCAAGCAAATTTTCCGCAGTTCTTGATGAAGTTCCAAATATTGTCTTGAAACATATAGCACCTTGGATATGCCAACCTCTAACAGATATAATAAATCAGTGTTTTGTCATGGGAATTTTTCCCTCATCGCTGAAGACAGCAAAAGTGGTTCCGATTCATAAAGGGGGGGATAAGCTTGATTTGAGAAATTACCGCCCAGTGTCATTGCTGCCCTCAGTGTCCAAGGTCTTTGAGAGAGCGATTTACAATAGACTGATGTATGCTGTTGACACATCTGTGGTGCTGTCTGAGCTTGACTTGTCTGACCTTTCAGAGAACTGCTCAGTGGTGGCTAATCAAATGCAGAAATGGTGCGAGGGAGGCTGTCTTCGGCTGAACACGGACAAAACAAAACTTGTCTGCTTTAGCAAACAACAAAATATAACCAAGTCCCTTTATGTGCGTTTGAATGGCAGGTCAATTCCAGTTGTGGAGGGTGTGAATTTTTTGGGTGTTCATCTTGACCCAACCCTCAGTTGGAATATAACACCTTCAAAAGTTACAATCCAAACTAAATAGTAATTGTGCTTTAATTCGTAGACTCTGAGAAATTTTATCAATAAATTCAATACGACAGTTTTTCTATGCCAGTGTACAATCTATTATTAATTATAGCATCTTGTTTTGGGGAAAGTCACAGTGGTCACTCGATGTGTTTAAAGCACAAAAACGTATTGTCCGCTGCATCCTAGAGAATCTTGTAGAGGACATTTTTCTCGATTGAGGTTCATGACTGTGCATTCATTGTATTTTTTGTCTCTTGTCATGTTTGTGTTCCAGAACCCAGAAGCCTTTCAACAAAACCATGGTAATTATTCAGAGAGTATGTCGATTGTTACCGGGGGTAGGGACCACCTTAGCATATCCACTCACTCATCAGCATTTTTCAAGAGGGGTCCCCATTACATGTGTGTCAAGGCCTTTAATTTATTGCCCCATCGGCAAAGGGCAATAGCAGATTTAGAAAAATTTAAGAAGGAGATTACGGTTTTTTTGTTGAAAAAGTGCCTGTACTCATTTAACTTAGCCTGTACTCATTTAACTGAACTCTAGTCAAAACTATATGTACTTTCATTTTAACTATGGCCTACAATTACAATTACAAAGTATTTATATTTTAATGTAAATTATAAGGATAGCCCCAACTATTTGTGTGGTGATATTATGTGAAATGTTTTCATTCTGTTGATTGTTTTGAGTAGTGTACTTTTAAGTATTTTTGTTTTTAAGCAGTGCAACTTGCCTTGTTTTTAAAACACTTAGAACTCTATCATTGGGACTCTATCAGTCATATCATTTACAGTTGGTGACGTTGCTGTGTCTTTGAGTGAGATTTTGCTGGCAATAAAGAAATTTACTTATTTTATTATTATTTATTTATTTTATTTTTTTTTTCAACGGGCAAAACCCAATTAACAATGGTGTTAACAATAAATAGAAATAGAAACATGCTTAAATCAATAACAGAATGAGTCAGTAAACTCACACTAACAATAAAACCATAACAGCAATAATATTGTCAACTAACATAAAATCATACAGTGGAAAGTTTGAACTTAACCTTGAATCGCAATTATAAATTGTTGTTAATTAAAGTATAAACTATTATGATTAACCTTGCTGACAATTCAAAACAATACTCGAATTAGAGGTCAAAGTTTGGTATAAAAAGCTGGGCAGCAGCCCATACCGGCAGACTTTGATCTCCAGTGCGAATTACCGAAAGGGAAAAGCCCCTCTGGTAGATCAAAGCTCTCACTTTTAAAAAAGACCTATCAGTGCGAATTACCGAAAAGGAAAAGCCCCTCTGATCAGGCACGGTTAAAAAAGACCTATCAGTGCGAATTACCGAAAGGGAAAAGCCTCTCTGATCAGGCACGCCTTAAAAGTGAATGAGTGAAAATTAACAACGCCATAAGGCAAAGTGCTATTTAATATAAAAAGTAAACTATGTAACTAAATATTCAGCCAGAGCAAATAATCTATCCGCCCGTCAATCTAATTGTAACAGCCCTTCAGGCCAGCTCCCCCTCTCTCTCGCTGCTGTTCGTGGTTAACATTTTCGCGAGGAATATCCCAGGGGACTTACGAGATATGCATTCCCGAATATTTTGGTAATACTTACAACCTTCTATACTCAACCTGAAGTTAATAAACCAAGCCTTTTTTACACCGAGTGTTTCTATCCATCTCTCCCAACTACCTATATCTGAGCTCCGTCTTCTGAAAGAGCACAGCGCAACTACTGCAACGAAGTCAGGTCCATAGGCAACAAGCGGTAGGAGCGTATATGTGACAATATAATTAACTAAGAACATAACAAAATAATTACCACCCCTTAATAATAAGATTAATAATAAGAGTCTTATAAGGCCATTGTAGAATTATCGAATCATCGAATTATCGAACCATCGAATGCCCCATATACCTAATATTAATTGCAATCACAAATCATCACAGTTCATGACTTGGCTCAGGAATGTTTTATAAGATGCAAAAAAAGTCTATTCACTGGTGTTCATTTGCTAGTCTGGCAGTTCTGGATATAAAATTATTTAGGCCATAATTTGTCCTATGAATTGGAAAATGAAAGCTTTCGGCAGATCTTGTAGCCCTAGAGGGTACCCTTAAGTCGATTTTATGAAGCAGTTCTGGTGCTGCTGCTCTACTATGTAATATATTATAAAAGTTTATAAGATCTCTTCTTTTATGTCGGGTAGTAATAGATGCCATATTGAAAAATCTTAGCAGGTCTGTGTCATTATAATTATCCAAGATGTTTAGTTTATATGCTATTTGCTTCAAAAATTTTGTTCAACCTGTCTAAGACTCTGAACATGTATGCCATAGAAGGGAGACCAGATTGAAGAAGCGTACTCCAAATGAGGGCGTACAAGAGCACAGTAAAGTATTTTTAAAGCTGATAAACCTGTAGAGTCCCGGGTGGTTCTTCCTATAAAACCCAGCAATTGAAAAGCTTTGGTGACTGTTTGGTTTAGGTGCTGAGAAAATTGAAGAGCTGTATCCAGAGTCACACCCAGGTCTCTCACTGATGAAATGGTTTCAAGATAGCATTGGTTGATCTCATATTGATAAGGAATAGGCATCCGAGATCGAGAAAAAGTTAAAGCCTTACATTTGTCAGGATTGAGAGACATGCCATTTTTTATTTTTAAATCATACTGAAGCTTATCACAATCATCAGAGCACCCTATAACACAGCTCAACTTAAGATCATCAGCAAAAAGTAAGAAGTGGCTGGATGTGAAACACTCGTATATATCGTTGATAAAGACATTAAAGAGGAGATGACAGAGGTGAGATCCCTGGGGTACACCAGATGGAACCTGTACCTCTTTAGAGTGAAAATTGCCTATTCTCACAATCTGCCCACGATCAGTCAAATAGCTCTCAAACCAAGAAATTTGTGGTCCACCATTTCCCAGTCTTTTAAGCTTATGGATCAACAAACCGTGAGAAACTCTGTCGAAAGCCTTGGAAAAGTCAGTGTAAATAGTGTCAACCTGATCCCCGTTCTCCAAGGCTCTCGACAGAAGATCCACAAGTATTAAGAGATTCAACCCTGCTGACTTATAGGGTCTGAAGCCAAATTGCTCCTGTATCAGAAGAGGCTCCACCCTAGGCGACAACAAGTCGCAAACTAAACCTTCAAAGACTTTAGGTATTGCACTCAAGATGCTAATAGGACGGTAATTTGCTACTGAGGACTTGTTGCCTGACCTAAATATGGGCTTAAAGAAGCTAGATCGCCAATAATCTGGAAAAACCCCTGTTTGGAGAGATAAGTTAAATATATGGAACAAGGGTCTGGATAAATTAAAACTACAGTGCTTTAGAAATGCTGTTGGTACTCCATCAGGTCCAGGACCCTTATTGATGTCAAGTGATGAAAGTTTAGCAAATATATCGGAAATAGTAACATGGAGCTCTGGGATATGAACAATGGAGGAGGATATCTCATGATTTGGAAGTGCGAGATTACAGGTTGAATATACAGTAGAGAAATAGTCAGCAAACATGTTAGCACTTTCCAACCCAGAATTAGTTGGTTGGTTTAGGTAGTTAAGTTTAGATGGAAAACTGTTATCTTTTCGTCTCCTGTTAACAAAAAACCAAAACTTTTTTACATTTGTACTGATGGCTAACTCTGTGAGATATATATAATCATTATAAGATTCCTGGGTCAATTGTTTACACAAAGATCTCAGCCTTTTAAATTCCCGATAATCATCGTTAGACTGAGTCTGCTTGAATCTTTTGTGGGCCATTTTCTTTAGAACTATAGTATTTTTAAGATGAGGACTGAACCATATCGGGAATTTTTTGGCTGAGTATTTTTTTAGGGGTACATAAGTGTCAATAGCAAATAAGATAATATCATAAAAAATGTTTAACATTACATCCACTGTTTTATCCTTGAACAAAAAATCCCAGTTAAACTGGTCCAAAAAAACTCTTATATCTTGATAATTGGCTGAGTTAAAGTCTCTATAAAAAACCTCAAAGTTAAGTCCATCATCCACTTCTGGTTTCATAGCTGCTATATGGATATGTAGGGGCGGGTGAACCACAGGGGGAACCAAAAATGTATTTGCCAGGCACACCTTTGTATCAGAGTCCTGTGGCAAAACCGGATCCAAGAGGCTATTATGAGAGGACAGAAAGTGATTCTTCTGGAACAGATTATGAAAGTTACATGTGTTAGCCATAACCCGTATTGCCTGCAGCTTCTTGAGGGAAAGCTGAGTCACTTGCTGTCAAGGTGGAATTCCACTCCACACCCTGTCATATTGCATGTCTCATATTAAAATCTCCAATAATGTGTATATCGGTATGGGGCATTCTTAGTGACAGGTCATCCAATGTTTCTGAGAATGCAAGGTAAGTGTTGCTGGGAGAGGAGGGAGGTATATACACAGCACCCACCGCCCTGTTGCAGCTATCACAATAAGTCAAAAGCTTGTGGTTTTCCTCCAAAACATTGCATTTTAAGCACTGCATGGCCATTTGTAGGTTAAATTTCGGCAAAATCCAAACAAAATAAAGCAACCCACAAATTCATATCACACGTCACAGTTAGGCTCTAGTTAAGCTCCAAAAAGGTATAATAACCATTTATTTAAGCGTTAAAACATAACATTTTTAGAAAATTAAATTAACACCTCATGCCAAACAATAACAACCTATTTATTAAATAATTTAATTATTGCCGACATTCGGCAAAGGTAGCGGAAGGTCATCAGAAAAGCTCAAAACAGACCGCCGTCTGATGACGCTAGTGAAAATTTGCGATAGGTAGACGCGACCGAAATCATAGGCAGGCAACTTTACTTTAAAAACTACAATACCACAGCTTATAATAATAAGCTGTGACAATACTATGGGATTAAAGCTAAAGCATTAAACTGGTGCAAGGAAAGCATACTAGAAAATAGAAGACAAAAACTAAAGTTCCCCACCAGCGACAAATCTTAACTTGCCATTAATTAACAAAGGGTTAAAAATATTTGTACCTTCTTTCAGACAACATTGCCGGAATCGCTCTGTTGTGAAAACTAATAAAATTGCACGAAATACATCATATTCTTTCCCATTATCTCCCACGTGCATTCAACCTTCAACCATTTTTATTACATAATATACATATCTTAGATTTTTTTAAATGCTTCTTTAAATTTTTTCCAGGTTAATGCACTACGAGTTTGAAGGTGATATCAAACAACAGTCAGTCGAGTCTTTGAATAAGCATTCTTATGAAACGCCAATGAATGAAATATTGAAGGATCATTTCAAGAAGCACCAGATTAGTCACCAAGACGAAGACACACATGATTGGCATAAATGTCCAGACTGTCCCTATCAAACAATCTATAAAAGTAATTTAGGAGAGCATAGCATAATTCATAAGCCTGCTGATCAACTCCAGAGTTTTTATTGTTTTAAATGTTCATTTAAAACAATTCGGAAATCTTCTCTAAGAAACCACGTTAAGACACATCAAACTGTTGATCAGCGGGACGCAAGAATTTGGCATAATTGTTCAGAGTGTCACTTTAAAACAATCTCCAAATATTATTTACAGACTCATGCCATAATTCATAAACCTGCTGATCAAATTCAGTGGTTTCATTGTTTAAAATGTTCATATAAAACAAATCAGAAATCTTCTCTAACAAAACACATGAGGAAACATCAGCGAGGCGAAGGCGCAAGAAATTGGCATAAATGTTCAGATTGTCCCTATAAAACAATCTTCAAAAATAATTTAACAACGCATGCCATAATTCATAAGCCTGCCGATCAAATTCAGTGGTTTCATTGTTTAAAATGTTCCTATAAAACAAATCGGAAAAGTTCACTAAATAGTCACGTGAAGATACATAGAACTGCTGATCGAAAAGGCGAAATCCCAATCCAGTGAGCATTTTGTGGTTGAGTTTTGGTAACGCTTCCGAGATTTTGACATTTTCTTGTGTCAAGTTGCACGCAATGTTTCGAAACGTCGACGGACATGTGTATGCCACGTGTGGGAAGTGGAACACAACGACACCACACATTTGTGAAACAATTCAGGCATATGGTGTATTAACTGTGTCATTCAATTTTCTTTTCAGGTACGAAATCCCTAAATAAATACTTGCAGAATACCTCTTATGTGAATAATTTAATTCCGGAATTGTTCCTCCTCAGATATCAACTAAGAAAATGGCTGAAGGTACAGTAATATATGGAATCTGTGTGCATGATCTCCTTTTCTATTAAAAACTTTGAACACCATGAAATGGATTATATATTTAAACATGCATATTTTATATAGTATAATATAATAGCACAGGAAATAATGAAATAACATATTTTCGATTCAGGAAATCAAGTTTTTATGGCGAAACAAACTTTTTCCTGCACTTTTTTATTCTACTAAGAAAATTAACAATGCGCCCTTAAAATAGCTTTTATCTCTAAAAAAATACTATTAAAAAAAGCCCTTTTGTTAACCTTAAAATATATAAGGTCAATTGGGGTAAGAGCTCAACATGATCATTTGTGGGGCAAGAGCGTTTTGCTCGTTTTTTTCTGAATGAAATGCTTTTTTCAGATTTAGGATATCTTTAATAATAAAAAAGTTACAAACTCGTTCACTTATAGACAACAGAATATTAAAATTTTATCTAATTCTAAAAATGAGAACAAAACTCAAACTGTGAAACTCTAAAGTACAAAATGATTTTTTGAGGCTAAAACTAATAAACCTAAAATTAAAACAATAACAGCTTCACACTTATG
This sequence comes from Pissodes strobi, assembly GCA_016904865.1. Taxonomy (NCBI): domain Eukaryota; kingdom Metazoa; phylum Arthropoda; class Insecta; order Coleoptera; family Curculionidae; genus Pissodes; species Pissodes strobi. The sequence continues at coordinate 38,584 of MU186437.1, forward strand.
ACATGGATAAGACATAAAAAAAGCCCCAAAGTTCGACTTTTGAGGAGCTGAAATGTACAAATCATGACATTTTTCGTATCTGACGCAGGAGGATTGTTGCAGTGTTGCCAAAGGTTGCACCTTTTCTTACGAGGTAAAGAAACGCTAACCCAAATTCACGTATGCGTAACCAACAAGGACTAACGCAAACTAACCGAAGCTAACCTAAATTAATGTAAAAATAATAATTTATTTATTTATTTGTTGTAAGTTTAGATAATTATTGGATATCATAGAAAATCGCGATTTTTTTATATTTCTATGCATTAAAAAAGTAAATTTGAAAGGAATTAGATCGGTGGAAACAAGATTTTCTGCATATTTTTATAATTTTGGTTAATTGGTTGGATCATCTTTCACTTAGCTGAAATACATAACTGATTTCAAAAACTTCCCCAAATACAAAATCATAAAAAAAAATTCTGCGGAAATGCATCATTTTAATTTTTTCAACTCTAGATTAACTGAAATTAGTTACATGAAAACTGTTTACATTCTAAATAGTTTTCTAAACATAATACCCTAAAAAAATTCTTGATTTTCATTTTTTTTTGAAAATATTGAAAAAAGAAGTTTTTCTAAATAGAAATTCACGAAAAATTTTCTGCCAAAATGTATAATTTTTATTTTCCAGTTACATGAAAACATGTTTTTACGATCTACTGTGAACTACAATACGAGCTACCTACGACCATTAAATGTAAACAATGCTACTACCTAGTCCTAGTGACATACTTACGACCAGTTCCAAACTACTTCACGCTACTTACGAGCCACTCCGCGCTACCTACGACCTACTCCAAGCTAGTCCGCGCTACATACGACCTAGTTCAAGTTACTCCGAGCTACCTACAATCTACTCTGAGCTAGTTACGACTTGCTCCGAGCCACTCCGCGCAACATACGATCTACTCTAGGCTACTCCGACCTACCTAAAATCTATTCCAAACTACCCTGAGATATCTTACGACCCTAGTTAGTTTCGTCTCGTTTTAGCAACTACGCACTTGCTTCGTGCATGCCTCAGCCATATCATTTTCATTAAGCATTTTTTCACGCAAGCCTAGGCGAAATCATATCGGTTAGCTTTAGTTAGTTTGGGTTGGCTTTGGTTAGTTTGGGTTAGCCTTGGTTAGTTTGGGTTAGTTTCGTCTCGTGCCACTACGCACTTGCGTGAAGAAAGGCTTGCGCGAAGCGCAGCCTTTCTTTACGCAACCCTAGACGAAACAATTTCGATTAGCTTGAGTTAGCTTTGATTAGTCTGAGTTTTCTTTGGTTAGTTTGGGTTAGCTTTAGTTACTTTGGGTTAGCTTTGGTTAGTTTCGGTTAGTTTTAGTTAGATTCGTCTCGTTTAAACCATTACGCACTTGCGTGAAGAGAGGATTGCTAATCCAAACTAACCAAAGCTAACCAAAATGGTTTCGCATAGGCTTTCTTCAGGCAACTGCGTAGTGACTTAGATGAGACGAAACTAACTAAAGCTAACCTAAACTAACCCAAACCTAACTAAAGCTAACCAAAGCAAACCCAAACCAATCAAAGCTAACCAAAATTGTTTCGTCTAAGATTGCTCCCTCGTTCATGCAAGCCTAGGCGAAACAATTTCGGTTAGCTTTACTTAGTTTGGGTTTGCTTTGGTTAGTTTGGGTTAGCTTTGGTTAGTTTCGGTTAGCTTTGGTTAGTTTCGTCTCGTTTAAACCACTACGCACTTGCGTGAAGAGAGGATTGCGCGAAGCGCAAGCCTTTCTTCACGCAAGCCTAGGCGAAACAATTTCGGTTAGCTTGGGTTAGTTTTTTCTGGAAAACAAGCCATGTGCAAAATTAATACATTTCACTTCACGCATAATCCTTCGCTCGCTCCGTTCGACTCGGAGGCGTAACGAACAAGAACTAACCCAAGCTAACCCAAAATAATGTAAAAAATAAATGTTTCACTTCACGTATGGCCCTCCGCTCGCTCCGGGGCCAACCAACTAGAACCAACCCAAACTAAGCCCAAGGATTAACCAAAACTAACCGTAGCTAACCCAATTTAATGTGAAAAATTAATATATTTCGCTTCACGCATAACCCTTCGCTCGCTCCGCTCGACTCGGAGGCGTAACGATCAAGAACTAACTCAAGCTAATCCAAAATAATGTAAAAAATAAATATGTTTTACTTCACGTATGGCCCTCCGCTCGCTTCGCCCGCTCCGGGGGCAACCAACTAGCACTAACCCAAACTAACCGAAGCTAACTTAAATTAATGTAAAAATAAATTACTTCTCTGTTTAATCGTCCTATAGAACGATGCTTTTTGTAGCCGATTTTCGCTAAAAGAAACTTAAGCCCAAGGATTAACCAAAACTAACCGGAGCTAAGCCAATTTAATGTGAAAAATTAATATATTTCACTTCATGCATAACCCTTCGCTCGCTCCGCTCGACTCGCGGACGTAACGATCAAGAACTAACCCAAAATAATGTAAAAAATCAATGTTTCACTTCACGTAGGGCCCTCCGCCCGCTTCGCTCGCTCGAGGGGCAACCAACTAGGACTAATCCAAACTAACCGAAGCTAACTCAAATTAATATAAAAATAAATCACTTCTCTGGTTAATCGTCCTATAGAACGATACTTTTTGTAGCCGATTTTCGCTAAAAGAAACTTAAGCCCAAAGATTAACCAAAACTAACCGTAGCTAACCCAATTTAATGTGAAAAATTAATAGATTTCACTTCGCGCATAACCCTTTGCTCGCTCGGCTCGACTCGGGGGCGTAACGAACAAGAACTAACCCAAGCTAACCCAAAATAATGTAAGAAATAAATATGTTTCACTTCCCGTATGGCCCTCCGCTCGCTTCGCTCGCTCCGGGATAAACCAACTAGACCTAGCCCAAACTAACCGAAGTTAACTCAAAATAATGTAAAAATAGATCACTACTCTGGTTAATTGTTGTAAGTTTAGATAAGTATTGGATATTATAGAAATTCGCGTTTTTTTTATATTTCTATGCATTAAAAAAGTAAATTTGAAAGAAAGTAGATCGGTGAAAACTAAATTTTCTGCATATTTTTATAATTTTGGCTAATTGGATTATAACTAATCCTAAAGCGCGCTTTTCTTTTAGTAGTTAAATTGGGCTGGTTTTGGTTAGCTTGGGTTACTTTTAATTAATTTGAGTTAGTTTCGGATTGCTTCCGTTAGTTTGGGCTAGATTCGGTTAGCTTTTTTTTTAGCTTGGGTTGGTTTTGGTTATCTTTGGTGATCTTGTTTTCGCTGGTTTTTCTTTCAAATTCACTACTTTAATGCATTAGAAAAACTACAAACGTAAAATATCGCGAATTTCTATTTCTATCCAACTGTGACCTTAGTTTGGGTTAATACAATACATAAAAGCGAATGGTACGTTTAATTGTGTGTATTTGTATCATTCACCTGAATAAAAGAGAGATAACGGCAATCATTGTGCACCATTTTCAATAATGAATTTTCGTAACAAATTTACAGTGAAATTTTTAAATTTAAATCTGGCAACAGTGAGCTTGTGACAAATTAAACATTGAAGGTTTGGCAGAGTATAACAAACCAATACTCGGGTTTTGGCTACTGACAGTGACAAGAAGGAGAATATATTTACTTATTTACAACTAAAACTTAATTTTATTTAATGGAGCTATCAGTCGCTCTTAGTTAGATCCGCAATAAAACGTAGGCCTCTTGTTCTTCTAATTAATATTTTCAGACGTGCATGGACTATATTTGTAGTGCTTTTTTTGAAGTGGCTCGGCAAGAGTAATGCCGATTGTAGTGCACCAACAAATGTGAAAAGAAAATTATTTAATTACACACCTTTTCATGCTTTGCGCAGCATATAATGGTATGGACTGTATTCTGGACATTGCTTAGAATCAGTGAATATTTGTTTTAAGTCTGTGGTTGAATAGTTGCTAAACTGAAAAATTACCATAATTCGTCCTGTTTATTTTCTGCCGAAAACAAACCAAAACTGATTAAATCAAATGTCTTTTTGTTTCGAAGTCTAGGTTAGTTTGTCTGACATTTGTGAGGGTCACAAACCGTGCGATATTTATAAGAACTATCATTTGGTGCATTTTCATTCCTTCCCTTAATATTAGATGACACTATTGTGTTAAATTGACCCACATTTTGGTCAAGTGGTGTAAGGAGAGCATGAGACTCCTAATCTCAGAGTTGTAAATTCGAGCCCCACGTTGGGCGCCAAATTGCGACATCGTTTCTAGCGATTTAGAAGATTCAGAAAATCACTGAAGTGTATATATAGCGGTAAAAAAGACAAAATGGCATAACCTATAAGTTTTTATTCTATCTAATATCTATAAGCTTATTTTAAAATTATTTAAATTTCCCGCCATTCACGATTTTACGCAATTATTTCCGAGCAAGTTGGTATAATAACTCATATTGCAAAATGACATAACGTATACATTTTTATTCTACCTAATATCTATAAGCTTATTTTAAAATTAACGGCAAGTTCCAATCCGAGCTCGCGTTCCAGCATGGAAGCATGGGTGTACGCACTTTACCATCAAATTTTTTGGGGTAAGTGCGTACACTCATATAACTACGAAAGTAAAGATTCTACCCAGAAAGTTGAACCATTAACTACATCAGATTTGATTATGCCCACACCATAAAATTTAAAGTTTAACTGAAGGGCTTACGACTATAAATTTTCAAAAAAATGCTTACCAACTCGTCTCGCAAGTTCAAACGGTAGAGTGACGTTTGAATACTGACAGCTAACATGTCGGTTGATGCAGCCATGTCACATGAGAATGACGTAAAAAGTAATATCCTTAGCCAAAGAAAGAAGAGGACAGATAACATGGAAAAAAGCCTGTTACCAGCTGCCACATAAATTACTGGGTAACTTCAATAAATTAATTGAAATTATAAGTAATAATTAATAAGTTAAAGTAAGTTTCAGTCGTAAAATAATATAGCCATTTTATAGGTAGAGTATGAAAAATATATTACCTACGCCTCTGTTGAATGACTCTCCTTGAAGAAGATCTATGGCTTTATTGATTATTTGATGACTGAAAATATCCAAGATCGGGTATCAATTTACTCTCGATAATTAAATAAACATCCCTACCATGATATACTCAGAGGTAACACAATGTGTACATTATGCATGCATTATTATTAAAACAAGAAATATGCAAATAAACTACAAGGTCAGCAGACAATAATTACCTGTGAAATGAAATTCCAGGCTCCTTCTTCTCACTTCGACTCTTGCAACCATATGCCGAATAATGTACCATCGTGAATCTTAGTTTTTATCTCTCTTTGCTCAAAATAACTGCAAAGTAGCACCGCCACAACAATAGATGTGTTTGCCACATAAATAATGGCCGCCGCTCTGAAAGGCTTCAATTTCAGTAGATTGGCTTAATGTCATGCGCGGTATCCTTACTCTTACCCAATCTAAGGTAATATCTAACGAACATGTTTTCACAGTGTTGCCGCATCTATTTGTTAATTTTTGATGACCATATATTTTTTTAAGTTGCGTATTAAAACAATTCGGTTTGGAATAATTTTTCTTAATGTTGATAAAGTGATGTTTTTTTTTTTAATCAAAAGCCAGTTTTTTTTATAGATTCTAAACTAAAATAACTTTTTTTTATAATATGTTGCCTACACACAAGATTCCCTGTTTTTACCTATAGGCGGTGTCTGTTGCACAGGCCGCTGTTGTGTTAATCCGGTAACTAAGATATCACACGCAATTCCTACATGCTGTCATGCATAAAATATAGTTCAGTCAATAAAGGGAGTGTAGAGTACGTGAACATGGACTTTTAGAAAGTTGCCGAGAATTCAATTCGCTTTAAGAATATATATACATATGCCAATATATCTCCAGCCGGTCAACAGTTACATCAATTGGATGTATTTAACAAAAGCCGTATTATAGTGGATATACAGCAGCTTGCATGGGTTGCCGCGAATAAATTCCACTGTATTCAATACATATTACAACATGCCTTGATTCTGATTTTGAATTTGGCGCGGGAAGCGCCCGATTATATCCGAAGTTAGCGGACAGAAAGACAATATGAAAACGGCTGTCATGCTGCTGTTCCCAGAGCAGAGAGTTTCCGAGGGCTCTCTGCCCAGAGCCTAATAGTCAGCTGTTGTAGAAATTTTTCTAGAACGTAGAAACATGGATGAACGTCAAACAACCTAACCTCAATTTTTAAACAAGGAACTCCGACCAATTAAATCATGGAAGTTAGCCGCTCGTCCGCTGTCTGTCCTATATTCCCATATTTTCATGTTTATCTATATTATTGTTGTCTCTGCCCAGAGTCTATTTGAACCACGGGCACTTAAGTGACCATGTATTTGAACAGCTCATCGTGTAATTTCGCAAATTCAGATCGGCAACACTGATATCAGCATCCCCTATAAATATTTATCTATGATCATTGATCACGAAAGCGGACTCTCTGAACATGAATCTTGAAGCAAGCGGACCAGTGTTACCGGTTACCATTTTAGTACAGTTGTACTAAATTTAGTAAATTTTTTACGTGTAAGTACAATATTGGTCAAATTTACTACATTTCACACTAGCGCTTAAAAATGGAATTTCTTTCATGCAGCAAGATCATTTAGTATAGATAACCGCTGAAAGTTACGCTGGCCTTGTTTGAATGAAGCAGCAGTGGGAATCTTTAAGGGACCTTTAACTTTAAACTCTTCTGCCACCGTCACACGGATCGCTGGTAATTCCCTGCCGGCCACAGAAATCACGAGCGTCTAGCAATAGGGGCAAATCTTCGATGCGATACCGTGCATGCGCAGTGGCGAAACAAGAATAATAGGTATTATTATGGCTTTGCATGGTCACGGCCACAGATGGCCGTGGGCTCGCTACGGGGGCGCAAAGCATGAGGGTCTCGCGACAGTGATCATTTTGGCTGCCATCAAGGTCGAATGCTACAAATGCATACTAACGCCATCTAGTGTAGGTGGCGTTGACTCGAGCGCTTCATTCGCGGCATTATAACATCCTTTACACAAATAGTGCACTATATAAAATTCGGCCTCTCCTATTAGTCGATCCGCATGGCCCTCCGCTCGCTACGGGGGCTCAAGTAAAGAAACTAACCAGGTGCTAACCGAATCTAACCAAAGACGTACCCAAAATCAAGAAAAAAACTGTTTAGAAACATAATCTAAAATAAATAATAAAAAAAGCAACGGGATTTGAACCCAGGCCGTCCAGGTGAAACCCAACGATCTAAACCTCTATACCACGAGAACTCTTAACAGAAGTTGATTGCATCACGAAGACATACTGTAATACGAGATAGATCGACCAATAGGAGAGGTCGATTTTTAAATAGTGCACTATTTGTGTAAAGGATCTTAAAACGCTCATTCGCGCTATGTCTTCGTGATCCAATCAATTTGCAACAAGAACTGTCGTTGTCTAGAGGCTTAGATGGTTAGGTGTCAATTCGGTGACTATCGACGGCGGCCCGGGCAAACCCCGGCAAGTTTCTAAACAGTTTTTTCTTGATTTTGGGTATGTCTTGGGTTAGTTTTGGTTAGCAAACAGTTTTTTCTTGATTTTGGGTATGTCGGGTTACCTTTTTAGTTTTCTTTTCTTGAGCCCCCGTAGCGAGCGGAGGGCCATGCGAAAAGTGAGATATTACGACTTATTGTAATATATATACAGCAGCTTGCAGGTATTTCCGTGAACACATTCACAAATAATCTCCCTTCTTTGAATGAATTTGATATCTGTATCTGCCAGTGTTGCCGATCTGAATTTGTGGAATTACACGATGAGCTGTTCAAATTGCACGCTTTTAGTTTCACAAATACACAATTTTTACACACCACCTAATTTAAGTCATTCCTGTCTACCTACAGCAGTTTTGAGCCTTTGCGCATGCGTATGTGCTAAGTCATATATTTTTCAAAGTTGTTTTTTCTTGATTTTAGGCATTGCCTTTGGTTAGTTTGGGTTAGTTTTGTTTGGCTGCACCCCCGGAGCGAGCGGATAGCCATGTGAAGTGAAATATTAGACCGACCATACCGGGCTGCTGCCAAATGCGTCCGAAGGTTGAAAATTTGCTATAGGCAGACGCGCGTATTTGTCTAGGTCCGAATGGCAATGAGGCGCCCGACAGCGTTGCCAGTGTTTTATCGGTTAAACCATATAGTAACTTTACATATATACGTACAATGCTAGTTTACCCATGCTTTACGGTGCAATCAATTGCTTCCAACTGCATTGGTGGTCCAGTGGTTAGATGCAGTGTCTGTGATACGGTGGCCCGGGTTCTATTCCCCTCAGTTTTCTTTTTATTTTTTTAAGATTATATTTGTAAGGTTTTTGTTCTTCATTTTGGGCATGTCTTGGGTTATTTTTGGTTAGTTTTACTTGGTTGCGCCCCATGCGTAAAGTGAAATATTAGACATTCTAAAATAGTAAACAAATCACAACAATAACCATACTGTCGGGCGCCCAGTTGCCATTGGGACCTAGACTTTAGTCACTACATACATTTTAATATTCTAAAAAATCAGGAAGAAAGGATATGACAATGATTTTGAGACAAGGGTCCAAATCTAGGGGTCAACCCTGTCTCCGGTCAACCAACAGGCTCGGATCGCACACATCATTTTAACTTTTAACCATCCACAAAAGTCCTTCCGGCTGACGAGACTTGGGCTTGCGCGCGAAGTTTTTTTCACTTCATGCAATGCCCTCATCTCGCTCCGGGGAGCTACCAAATAGAACTAACCCAAATTTAAAATAAGGAACAAACATAACCTTAAAAATATTTAAAAAGTCTTGTCACCGACGGGAATCCAACGCGGGCTATCCCTTCACATGCACAGAATCTGACCACTGCACCACGAAACGCCTTGACAGCAATTTCCTGAACCGTAAAAACATGTTTGTCAGAAATGTGTTTGTGATGCGCGCGCAAGTCCAGGGCTTGTCAGGCGGTTGGACGATCTACGCCCGGCTCAACCAAAAAATACAAATTTGGTGTATGTTTAAGATCGCACGATAGAAGTGAAATCTTCAATATGCGGGGTCATCGTTTGTCAGAATTTCGATCCGAGCCTTCGTTGCAGAGATAGGGCGAAAAACGGATTTCCCCCCAAAATTCCCACTTAAATTAGAGTCACGGTCCCCCCCGTATGGCCTAAGGTGGCCCCCCATAGGGCGCACCTACCATAAAAATTTCGACCCCGTACCTCTTCCCGTTCTTCCGAAATTAATTATTTAAGTTTTTTCTTCTCCCCCCACTCCTGCCCAAACGGGGCGAGGTACGGGGTTCCGTTTTCGTCCAGGATCTTCTTTTACCCCGGCTATATCCCCTGAAAATTTTAACGCTCTACCTATACGAGAACATGCCAGTAGAAGGACCGTTACGTTACATATCCGAGCATGACGCGTGATGCGTGAAGGCTCGGCCTCTTTCAACCCCCGCAAAAAAAAAATAACGCAAAACGCGCCTAAAGAAGTTTTCACTTCAGTAAAAATATGACACAAGACGGGTGAGAGGATGACTTGTGTTGTCACGCTGTCAGCTGTCACATTGGGTTTGTATTTTGCTTTGACAAGGGAAGTTGGTGCTGTCACAACTGCCACGTGACAGTCATGGTGACTAGTGTTGCCACCCCTATTACAATAGTAATAGATCTGTTACAATCGGGTACTTTCTTTTACGCTATTTCCAAAGGAAAAAGATTCTATTACTTTCGTTATATCATGTTTAGGCTACCAAAAATTGTTACAAGCATCTATCTCAAATTCTTGATATTAAACACAAAAATAAAATAACACTAATTTAAGCCGCACAATGCATAGCACAACGAAAGGAATAAGTAAAACCAAAAACGAACAAACAACAAATAATACTATGAACGCAGTGAACGAAGCACCAAAATTCTATGGGGAAACCCATGCCCATCAAGTTAAATTAGGTCCTGACAGTGCTAACACCTTAGACTTCTCCTTGTCTATTGCTAAGAGCTACCTAAAGCTGGCTCCAGACTCACGCCGTGACCACCCGTGAAGCCCCACAAACGAGAGTGTGGTTGGTTTTCACACGTCTCTTCGCACAGTTCACGGATGTTTGCGGATTGTTTCCCGTTTCGAGTCGGTCTTTTTGTCCGCTTCAAAGAATTCTCGGCCGCGAAACGTGAACGCTCTCCACATTCAATGAAAAACTTTTGTATTCCATGCAATCAATTTTTGCATGGAATACAAAAGTTTTTCATTTAGTACATTTCGTGCATGCACACAGCCTTCACTCTTCATTTACTCCACATTCAAGGCATACAACACATAACCTTAATTTAAAAATTTCAATGCATAGTATCATGTGTTAGTATAGTGTAGTATTTATGTTTATACGTAAATATGACTACCTGAACTAACCCAACTTAGAATTAGAATTTTTGGAATATTACCAAGGAGAACCTGTACTATGGGATGCCAAACATCGGTATTGCAAAGACAAAAATCAAAACAATGATGCTTGGCTTAGGATTAGTGCTTAAATCGGCATAGTTGTGTAGGTCTTGAAAAAGAAACGTTATATTTAGCTAACGCGCACACAGCCAATGCTGCTGTTACAATGTTTTCGTTCATTTTGCACCAAGGCGCGAACACAACAACTGTGAACCTTGTGAGTGTGGAGATGAGGTTCTAGGCCGTAATGTTCAAGGCTATTCGCGGCTTGACTTCACGCCGCGAATTCACGGCGTGAGTCTGGAGCCGGTTTTAATAGAAAATAGACAAAAGCAAAGCCTTGATCCTTGGTGGATAACTAAAACTGTAAACTGAAGTGCCGTATAGTAGGTCATAGCCCGACAGATATCGTTGAATTTGTAAATCAGACGTCTAGTCCTATTTATTTTTTATTACAATAGATGGCAATGGTATTTCGGTAAAGAAGTGGCCGTGGATAATTCCGATATTTCGGCCATATTACGCATGCACGGTATCGCATCGAAAATATGACCCCTATCGCTAGACGCTTTTCAGAAAACCCCGAACGTCTGCTTTAAACATATTGTTACGTTTTTCCCGTGGGTTCTTAACAGAATTACAACTTTGCTATTTTCAACTAATACTCTCTTTATTCACTACCACTGTATACAATTTAACACTCTATACTACTCTTATAACTTTACAACTAATATCAACACTCAATGATTAACTGAACTGAACTAACTCCTAACATTCGCCTTAGGTCTGCTTATATATAATCTCAAATCTATCACGAATATTCGGGAAGTATTCCGAGGTCACTCTATATGATCTCGACGAGGCCATCGAGATAATTCCAGCGTTGTTTCCTTTATTCAAACAACGGTTCCAGCGATCCTGAAACTTCGCGATCGGCCGGGCGATGAGTCATACAGACAAAGAAACGAGCGGCACGGCGGCGGCTAGTTCTATGGGGTAGCACAAAAACGTTCGGACGGTTGTTAGTCGTGACA
>MU186437.1:50157-80418 GCA_016904865.1 Pissodes strobi
TTCTATGGGGTAGCACAAAAACGTTCGGACGGTTGTTAGTCGTGACAATATTTTATTTCCAGTTAGCTTAGCTGTTGCTGTTAGCAATTGGCGCTTATTTATCTTACCTCTTGTGTTTCAGATGTTTATTTTAGGTTAAGAATTTTGTGTTGTTTAACGTTAGATTTTTTTCTTGTTTTTGGTTTCAAAAATATATGTATTCGTAATTATAAAGGACCTGTAAGTTTAATTTCTATACAATTATTAATTAACCTACAAAATACACTTTGCCAACGCGAGCGAGCTTACAGCTTTTAATTGTCGTTAAAAAAACAAAAGCGTCTAGCCATAGGGATCAAATTTTCGGCGCTATACCGTGCATGCGTAATATGGCCTAAATGTCGGAATTACACATTACGTTCTAGCGAAACTCCTTCCTCGGTGGTGTAGTAGGTAGAGGGTTTGCCTGTCATTTCTGCGTTGCGGGTCTGATTCCCGTCGGTCACAACAGATGTTTTGTTTACCTTTTTTAAAGTTATGTTCGCTTTTTATTAATTTACTTTTTTTCTTAATTTTGGGTTAGCCTTGGGTTAGTTCTTGTTGATTGCGCCCCCGTAGCAAGCGAAGGGCCACGCAAAGCCATAATAATACCTATTATTTTTGCTTCGTCATTGCGCATGCACGGTATCGCATCGAAAATTTGGCCCTTATGGCTAGACGCTTGTTGAAAAACTGTTTAATACAATTTAGTATTTTTTCCGGAAATTTGTAAGTACATCGGTAAAGTCGCCTGCGGTAACAGTGGTAACACTGAGCAGAACGTCAGTGTAGGGATGCGCGATACACTCAAATGTATCGATATTTGGGATCGATACGGATCGAAACGTAAAATATCGATATAGTGAAATATCGATACTCGAAATATCGATATCTTATTGATTCGGGATTTTCAGGATGCCAGGACATCATAGAGAATTAGAGAAAGTTTACTTTTTCCATGTCCCAAGTCAGCGATACTGTTATTCAAAAACAAATTAGAGTGATAAATTGAATTAAATAATATGCACCAAACGATATTTATTATTATTACTAAAAATTAGAAATAAAAAACAACAAAAGTTTTCTTTTGTCTTATCCTAAATTACTATAGAAATCATAGTACAAAAACAGTATGGAACAAAAATAGAGAAATTTTTAAAATTAAATGCTCTTTTAGCACTCAAAGAAAATATGTCCCCGCTTCTTGGAAATATTCTCTCTTAAAATCTAACTAAAGCTAATCAGCTATAGTGCCTATTCATTTTTTTTAGTTTGCTGTTTGGTATGAAATTCTTCGTGCACTGACATACCTAGAACCTAGAGGTGGATATCGGGGATTCACCGACCTGATACAGACCCCTAACATATCCGCAGTCAAAGATCCATATGGCACTTTATAGCAAACAACGAATAAAGGTTGCGTGAAATGAGTATTTGTTAGTAGGTAGTGTGATGTCCAGGCCAGAGTACCTGATTAAACTGAAAAAATGTAAAACTTTTAGTCAAATTTTCATCGTTCAAATGAAAAAAAATAAATATCGGAAGTCATTTGCCCGTGGACTATAAATCCAAAAACCGATAGGAAATTCAAGTTCACTAGACACGGTTTTGCGCGCGGACTAATCCACCACTTAATTCGGCATTCATGCAGGTCCCCCGAAAATCTTGATAAAAAGATCTCCATTGGTCAATAGGTGTTGCCAGGAATTTTCGTCATCCAAGTCGACGACCGGAGTGAACTTTGCAGTGTTACCTTGAAAAGCAATTGAATGACCTCATTTTGGTCCAGAGTGGAAAAAACCCAGTTAAAACGCGAAGAGACGTTGTCGGCGGAAAAGAAGCGTCTTGCGTCATCACCAATGTTCTAATTGCTGCAGGCAAAAATTCCAGGTATTTCTGGGAGAACGACACGCCTCGAAAGTTGCGAAATATCACGCGTTTCGTAGGTGGACGGAGATTCTGGATTTTTCTGGGGGACAAAACGCGTAAAAATTTCTGCTATAAAAGCATTATTATATCGAAGGAAAATAAGTCTTATTCTCCAGTCCAGTTGCAGTGGATCACTATGGCCAAATTCAAAATGTTATAAGAAATATCAGATGTAGCGCGCCGCTATGTTGAATTTCATTTAAAAAGTTTAAAAGTTAAATTAATAATTTTGTCATCGATAATATGGTCTTAGTTGTGACCAAACCGAGAGTAGTGCCTTTCAGTTTAAGGGCTCGTGGAAATAACTAAATAAATAATTGAATTCATGTCAACGATTCGAAAAGTAAAGAAAAGTAACGGGGTGAACCATCGTCATTCATCGAGAGTTAAGATGTTCAAATCCAAGAAAAGGGAGCAACGGCGACAGGTTCCGAGTTCACGTTAGAGATAGACTGTAAGTTTAGTTATAAAAATTGTTAGTATATTTGAAAACATTTATCGGTGACTGTTTGCAAGAAATTCATGAATAATTCAGTATCACATTTCAGTATTCGAGTTAGACAGTAAATCTAATCTTAAAGCATAAAAATTGTTAGTATATTTGAAAATCTTTATTGTTGACTTTGTGCAAGAAATTCATGAGTTTCAGTAAAACATTTCAGTACTCGAGTTAGACTATAAATGTAATTCTTAAAGCATAAAAAATTACTGTATATTTGAAAACATGTAGCGTTGCCTGTTGGCAAGATTTCAGGATTGTTTCGGTAAAAACAATTGAGTGTTAAATTTCGATAGTAAGCAAATTTAAATGATGAGGCAGAGTGCCTGTATATTGGGAAACGTTTAATGTAGTATTTGATAATTTCAAGAGTAGCCCATTAAATAATTAATGTTAAAATACTTCGCATTTTATTTAATTAATTCACTGCAGACAAGAATATCGCTGACCGAAATTATTTTATTATTCCATATTTTTTGACTGGCTAGGAAAATACAATAATGCACAGTATTTAGTAACATAATCTTTGGCTGGATCAGAAAAGCCGCTAGAAATCAAAACACGAACCGCCACCATTAAGTAGGTTATAGTAGTAGTACAACTCTCTGTTGGCCTTTTTCTTTCGAAAATTCAGCCAGAAACGACCTCTATCCGGCTTAGTAAGAGCTGGGGCGACCCATCCCAGATTAGTTACACCTGATGGATAGAGATACTATTTTTAGGGCACCCAGTATGTCGAGTATGTACCCCTGGGGCCCCGACTTATACATGCACGGCTTGTTTTAAGGTTCGAACACCACCGGCTGGACGTTCACAAACATAAAAATCTCTAGCATGCACGGGGCTCAAAACCCCGGCTGGACGTCCGTATCTTATTCGGGGAGAAAACCACCCGGTCCCTGAACGTTCACCATGAATTTCCAAAACTAACATATATGTATATGCAGCTGGAACAAAATGGCCGATACCCGACACGTGCACTCTCGACCGAAGACGAAACGGAAGTCCATCAGATAGGTTATGTCGTTTGTCAATCTCGTTGCCATATTTATGGTACAGTGTCTTCATATGGTAGCATTGGCAACACTGCGTAGCGAAATTTGTATGTAGAGGGCATATTCTTAATATATATATGGTAGAGGGTTTGTTTTTAAGGGTTATCATCACTGTTTTGCCGACTCGACACTTGACAGTTATGGACTATGGTATGACAAGCGTCTAGGTCCAAATTTTCGATGCGATACGGTGTTGCCGTTCTATTACAATTGTAATAGATCTATTACTATTTTTAAGCATCTATTACTCTATTACCTTAGCGGTCAAATCTATTACCATTTTGTTTTTATAAAACTGAGTATTTATCACAAATTACAAAGACTACATGTCCTATTTTAAAGATACTTTTATAAACGCAACCACTAACACTTTCCTGCTACTACTAGGTAAACCTAGTCGATGGTCGATGTCAAAATTGATAAATCACTCCTGTTCCGTTTACCGGCCAACTGGTCATTGTGTTGCTGTTTGCCATATTGCCCTCCCGTACTGAATCATAAGTAAAGAAGAAGATAGCGGGATGCCAACTCAAACCTCGAATATATCCATTCCGATTTCTTTTTCGTTCGTCGGCATCACATTGTCGGCACTTTATGGACTTCCCCTTGTCCGATCTTACTTGGGAGTGCTAGAAGTTCATTTTCTAGATTTCTAGTGCGGTTATTAGTTTTGAATCTTTGCATTGATTATTCTTCATGGCATGGACAGGGAAAAACAGTAACACACTTTACTTTCTTTACGTACCATTTTTATATATATTTTTTTAAGATTCTTAATAAGAACGTCTAAAAAGCGTGACGAAGGTGTTAACAAATTTAAAAAATACAATATGACATTTTTGATGGCGAAAATTACGGATTGCCCCTATGCATTTGTAGCAAGTCACGGAAAAAAACAATCTATTACAATTTTCAGAAATCTATTACTTTTTAGCAGTCGATCTGTTACCCTAAATCAAAGTCATGTGGCAACACGATACCGTGCATGCGCAACGGCGAAACAAGTATAATGTCTAATGAGTATTATTATCGTTTTCATTGGAGCTTGGGGGGCGCAATCAACAAGAACTAACCAAAACTAACTCAAGACTAATCCAAAATTAAGAAAAAAAGCAAATTAATACAAAACAAATATAACCTTATAAAAAGGTAAATAAAACAGCTATTGCGACCGACGGGAATCGAACCCGCAGCGCAGAAATGACTTGCAAAATCTCTACCTACTACACCACCGAGGCGTTCAAGAAATTTCCCTAGAACGTAAAGACATAGATAATTCCGATATTTCGGCCATATTACGCATGCACGGTATCGCATAGAAAATTTGGCCCTATCCCTAGACGCTTGTTCTTGTATGATTTTTAATAATTTTCGGTTTTGGCGCTAATTCCGCCATCAATGCCGTCGTGAGGTCTTTTGACTACTTTTGAGGAATTTGAACAATTTCGTCGATTTGACTGATTTGAGTGTACGTCAGTGTCAGTTAGTGTTACGAAACTATCGATAGTCTCGGCTATCGATAGTTTTCGATAGTCGAATGTCAAACTATCGATAACTATCGATAGTTTTCGATAGTGAAAAATATTGGCATTTAGAGAAAACCGCTTATTCTCCGGAAGGCATGGACTTTAAAGACGTGGGTGAATTGCTTTCAACACGTCTATTAGTGCAATGGTCAGATTCTGTGCTTGTGATACGGCGACCCGGGCTCGATTTTCTTCGGTGGCAACACGTGCTTATTTATTATTGTAAAAAGTCATGCTTGTAAAGAGTGTTTTTTCCTTCATTTTGGGCATGTCCTGGGTTAGTTTTTGTTGGTTGCGCCTGCGTAGTGAGCGAAGCGAGCATTGCGAGCATGCGTAAAGTGTAATATTAGACATTCTAAAATACTAAACAAACGTTTATGCTATGGATATTGCCGAGTGTAACGAGAAATAAACGGTATAATCTAGCGAGCAGCCATAATGACAATTGGGTGGGCGGGACTTGGTTTGTTTGCTATTTAGATGGTTTGTTTACTATTTCAGAATGTCGAATATTTCATTTTACGCAACTAGGCAAAACTAACCCAAATTAAGAAAAGAAACAAACATATCCTTAGAAAAATATAAAAAGTCTTGCCACTGAATGGAATCGAACCCGGAGCATCATATCACAAGCACAGCATCTAACCACCAGACCTGTTGGAAGCAACTGACAACTGACTGGACCGTGAAAACATTCAAACAAACCCTCTAAATAGTAAACAAACCAAGTCCCGCCCTCCCAATTGTCATTATAGTTTATAACCGCTGCTTGCTACAAGCGATACTGGCAATCTAAAAAAGGTGTGATCGTGATCAGGGATCAGCTGATGCGTTGCCTGTAGATCGAATATCGGTGAACTCCCTCTTTTCCATAATGTTAGAAAGAGTACCCGATATCCGGTCCTCAAATTGCACCCGCTTTAAATCGATGTCACATGTCATGTAGGGTTAGAAAGAGTACCCGATACCCAAAGACGAAGAAAGAAGATTTACCCGATCCTCAAATTGCACCCGCTTTAAATCGATGTCATATGTCATATAGGCGGCGCCGCCGGCCAAGATTATTCTTGGATTTGATGTGAACTGTGGACACTGTGGAGGGACGGGTATCAATCGCAAAACAATCGATTGTTTTCGATAGTTAAAAAAACTATCGATTGCATTCGATAGCCATTACTATCGATAGTTATCGATAGCGCTATCGATAGTTTCGTATCACTAGTGTCAGTGCCCTTTTAATATTTATCTGGTGCCCTTCATGGAGAGGGAAATTTCTTTTTTAAGAACTTGGCTTTTGTAATTGTAAAACACTAACTTAGATTTGCTACCAAATAAAGGGAACTGCATATTTTCTCCAGTGTATCAAAAGGTTTTCATTATGTCTAGTAATCTGGCAAATAACATGGGTAAGCCAATACCAGAGTCAAAATTTCGTCTGGTAAGGTCAAATACAGCTAAAGAAGAGAATAATTCTCTGTTTGATCAACTTAATTCATCTTGGATTAAAGAAGAAAATGATCAGTATGTTATTGAGTAAGTACTTAATTATCTTCCAAAAAGGCTACGTATTTGGTAATTTCGTGCTTTGTAGGTGGGGTGGGCGATTGATTACTTATTAATTACAGGTTTCTTACACTAACTGCCTTAAATTTATTTATTTGAAACAGTAGCTTACTCTATTTTTGAAAATCTAAGGTTTTATCACAAAACTTTCAGAAGTAATATTGCTAATTAAATTTGATTACGAAAATATTTTATTACAAGAAAATCGCAATACTGGCATTGAGAGCCAGAGTTTCAAATCAAATCAAAATCTCTATTAATGATAATACGTGGCATAAAGCACTTTCACAAGTCAAAACATAAAACATTGTTAATCATATCAATAAACCACTCCTAAATAAGGTTCCGAACATTAACTCCAAGCTCCAAGTTAAAGCTAGAATGCAAATTCCAAGCTCCAAGTTACAAAACAAATGTCTACATTCCAAATTATTTCTAAGCTAAACCAGTTCCAAATTGGTCCCAGATTAGTGCTTTTTGAGTTTTCTGAGGCACTGTATTAGTATTATTATATGAGTTCACTGAAATCACAGTTCAGGAAATCAGCTTCGCTATAGAAAGCACCCCTCTTAAGAAAACTTATTTTACTTTCAAATAATTGAATGTATTAGTGGTTCTTCCCATCCCTAGCTCTCGAGGTTCTACTATAGTTTATAGTAAGTTTGTCCCTTGCTCTCGTGCTATAATTGTGGAGATATCTATTATGCGTGTAACGGTTTACATCTTTCTTTACTTGTTCAGAGATAAAAACATCTCCTACAACATTCCGAATGACGCAGCCCAGCAACCACCCTGACACACCCTCTCTGAGTGATGAAGATGTTTGGGCTCTCTTGACTGTTGGCACTGTGAAAATATACCTGTGTTGCATTTACTTGCCACATAATGACGATGTTAATTATGCTTGTTTTCTGTCAAACTTAAAATTAAATTTAGAGAAATTGAAAATCATCCAGCTCTGATTTGTGGCGATTTTAATTACTCATTTGTTGATTGGATTGAGAATGAGGGCCACTTTGAATCATTCAATGTTCCTTCTAAATACTGTGATTTATTAGAACTTTGTACTCACAGTGGCCTTATGCAATTTAATAACATTCCTAACTCAAATAATAGGCTTTTAGACCTTGTATTTTGTAATAAGTTCGTTGTTAATGATTTGGTTAATACCAGCAGTTCTTTGCTGCCTGAAAATATAAATCACCCATCCTTGGAGTTTCTTGTTGATTGTCCTGACACTTGCTTGACCAAAGTTAAATAATCTGTGGGGAGCTAGGTTTGCTTCAATGGTCAACTCTTTTTATAATAATATCAACCAAAATTGAACTGTTTTTTATGACATATCATACTAGATAAGGTCCCTGTAAAATGTATTAATAATACATTTCCTGTTTATTTTCCTAATGACACAATAAAGTTAATTAAAAGAAAATCAAACTACATAAAGAACGGAAAGTTCAGAAAAATATAAATGATTATAATTCCTTTGAACTTCTTCGGTCAGAAACTAAAAGATGAATCAAATCAAATCAAATCAAATAATTTATTAATGTTAACACATACAAAGATGTTTACACACGTCACAAGATTGGATTGGAATAGATTTTTTTTAACAATAAAATCCCAATCTTTTTTCCAGTAAGAAGCAATATGAAATATGAAATCACAAGTGACTTACAATTAAAATAAAATACTTACACCTAAAACAAATCAAAATTTACATGTCACAACTTAGTTACATGATAAAATCATTAAAATTATTGGAGTAATAATCCTCAAGACAGTAAAAACTTTTTTTTATAAGATATCCCTTCACTGCCCTACTGAACGTGCCAACAGGCAATTCTCTGATCCCCCGTGGCAACAAGTTAAATGCCCTAGGACCGTAATAGTTAGTTCCAGTCTTCGTTTTACTAAGTCTGAAAATCAGGTACTATATTAATGTTGTTGCCAGTACCATGTCGATGGACGTTGGCATGCCTGATATAGGAGTCTTCGTTTGATTTGACGTGGACCAGACATTGAAAAATATAGAGACTGGGCAAAGTTAAAATATTTAGCCTAGAAAATGCGGCTCGGCAATCTTGCCGGTAACTTAAGTCATCCACTATACGGACAGCTCTTCTCTGAAGTGAGAAAATCCTGGAAGCCGAAGAGGCATGTCCCCAATTAAACAGGGAGTAAGATACTAAGGCCTGTATTATTGCATGGAAGGCAATAACCCAGACTGGCTTCGAGAGGTGACCCAATAAACTTCGCAATAAAAAGATGTTACTTGCCAATTTTTTAGCTAGGAACTCGGTATTCAGATACAGATTCAGATTATTGATTCATGCCAATATTGTAATACAATGTACATACGCCAATCAATAAAAAATATATATATGTATAGATAATTATTAGAATAAACAAATTAAAATAAACACATTGTTAAAATATTAAAATTGATATACATTAAAATCTAACAATAATAAAATAAGACTGTACTAAAGTAAAATAACACATTAAAATCAACACCTACATAAAAACATAATGACTTTACAGTCAAAACAAATCAAGTCCCTAATTGTCAAATACCAGGTCAGCATTCTCATATTCAGCAAGAGAATAAAAAGCTCTAGAAATTAAAAATGCTTTTATAGTTTTTCTAAACTGTTGTACTGGGAGGTCTCTAACAGCTCTGGGGAGAAGATTGAAGTATTTAACTGCCCAATAGTTTGGCCCATTTTGACATTTTTTAAGTCTAAAAAATGGAACAGTCAGATCATCCTTGTGCCGAGTATCATATTCATGAAAATCGCTATTTATTTTATATTTGTTATTTGTCTTTGCAAATAAAAGATTTTCACAAATAAAAACACATGGATAAGTCAGGATACGCAGGCTGGTAAAGGCATGCCGACAATCATCCCTATATGATAGCTGAGCTACTATTCTCACAGCCCTACGCTGTAGGGAGAAAATTCTATGGGCTGTTGCAGCTCGTCCCCAAACTATTATACCATAGGAAAGCAGTGAGTGGCAAAGAGCAAAGTAGGCCACTCTGAGCACATCGGATGAGACAACAGTGGACAGACTTCTCAGCACAAAAACTTCCACACTGATCCTAGCTGCCAGGTTATCTATGTGACATTCCCATTTCAATTTTGGGTCCAAATCCACCCCAAGAAACCTCACCTCATCCTGCGTTTCCAGGTCTATATCACAGTTTCGTAGTGAAAATACCATATGTTTAGTCTTAGTCTCATTCAAGACTAGACTATTGACCCGAAACCAATTCGCAACAGCTGACTGTGCCTCCCGCGTTCTCTCAGCAATCTCGTCACAGTTGTCAAATCGGAGGCTGAGGGTCGGGTCGTCGGCAAAAAGGTTGAAGGCGGCAGTATTGTTACTGTCGGGTAAGTTGTTGATATAGATTAAAAACAAAAGTGGTCCCAGGACCGACCCTTGTGGAACACCGACCTTCAATCCCATGTCCCCCAACACCACGTCCCCCACCCTCACACTCTGTGATCTATTGGTAAGGTATGACTTCAAGATTTGTAAACTATTCTCATCAAAACTGTACGTTTCTAGTATGTTTAGGAGTAGATTGTGGGAGACACAATCAAAAGCTTTGCTTAGATCGCAGAATACGGTGCTAGTGAACTCAAGATTTTCAAAAGCGTCCAGTATCAATGTAACAAACTCTACTATGCTCGAGATGGTACTATGATGGCGTCTAAAGCCATGTTGGGCATCTGTGAAAAGATTATTACTTTCAAAGTAATGGAGTATCTGAGCAGCAATGCACTTCTCAAACACCTTTGAAATTACCGGCAGCAGAGATATAGGCCTATAGTTTCCTACATCGTTCCTATCTCCCTTACTTTTATAAATTGGAACAACTAAAGCCCGCTTCAAGACATCAGGAAAATTTCCTGTTGAAAATGCTTCATTAATAAGTTTAGTCAACGGATATATTATAATTTCACGTACTAACTTCAGAAGTGGCACATTAAGATGGTATATATCCCTACTTGTTTTATTTTTTAAGTTATTTATTTATTTATTTATTTATTATTTACGTAAGGAACATGTAGAAGGGCTTGACCACGAGTGTGGCGAGCCGGAACGTGAATATTAAAGGTTGCAAGGCATTCAGGGCTCTTTATGGTGTTATTTAAAACCTTGTATGCAAAACACACATCGTAATACACCCTTCTACCTGTTAATGTACTTAAATTAAGATAAGACATAGTCAGATCGCTGGTGAGAGCCATACCCGACCTTGAAAGAGTGTGACTGCAAAATTTCAGAAATTTGCTCTGTATGCTGTTTAACCTGTCAACATGTATTTGGTTGTAAGGACACCAAACAATACTACAAAACTCAAGTATAGACCTAACAAACGATACATATAATGTCTTAAGTGCGAACACATTCCTAAAATCCTTACATGTTCTCCTAACAAATCCCAGCATGCGGTTAGCCCTATCAATGATGTTATCAAAGTGAGAGTGGAAGGACAGTTCAGTATCTAGATAAACACCCAAGTCTTTGATGACACTAACCTCTTCAAGAATAATATTGTTGATGGAGTATTGAGCCGGCTGCCTAGTTAATTGCCGGCTAAATCTCATAAATTTGCATTTATCTGCATTCAAGGTCATGTCATTCGCCGGGCACCATGCGAAGACAATATCAATGTCTCTTTGGAGTTTTAACATGTCATTGAAATGTTCAATTCTGGAAAAAAGTTTCAGGTCGTCCGCAAACATTAAGAATTCGCAAGTGAGCAACGTACCGAGGTCATTTATGAACAGAATAAATAAGAGGGGGCCAAGATGAGAACCTTGGGGAACCCCGGATGTTACAGCAAAGGGATTGGACAAATGACCATCAATTTTGACTTGTTGCAATCTGTCAGACAGATAGGAAGCCATCCAGCTCAGTAGGATACCAGAAAAACCATAATGGGAAAGCTTCGACAGTAGCAAAGAGTGGTTGACCTTGTCGAAGGCCTTGCTGAAATCTGTATATATGGCATGTGTTTCAAGCCCTTTATTAAAATTTTGAAAGATGGTATTAGTAAATAGATATAGGTTTGTATCAACTGAGCGACCAAGGGTGAAGCCATGCTGTCTAGATAATATCTTTTCTTGGAAATGGGCCGATAATACTGCAATGACGCATTGTTCAAAGACTTTTGGGATTGCTGACAATATACTTATTGGTCTGTAGTTTTCGACATTGTTCCTCGCACCCCCCTTATGAATAGGGGCAATGTACGAAACCTTCCAGACCGCGGGAAAAGAGCCAGACTTTAGAGACTGGTTAAATATGAGATACAAAGGGTGGTAGAGAGTATGGGAGCAGAACCTCAGAACTCTGTTGGGGATGCCATCAGGGCCCTTGCCCTTATTCAGATCAAGGGAATGTAATGCTCTTTCGATTTCAACGGCACTAACATTGATTACAGCAAGGTTGTCATGTGTACTTACTGCCTCACCTGGACCGGTATTCCGCTGTGGATTATACACAGAGGAAAAAAACTCCGCAAACAAGTTTGCTATATCATTGCCCTGGTCAGCTGTAGCATCTTCAAGATGCATAACTTGAGGCACAGTACCAGAGCCTGATCTAGAGTGAACAAAGTTCCAAAAATTCTTAGGATCATTATTTATGGAATTCTCAGCTCTAGTTGTAAAGAGTTCAAAGCAATGCTTGGACAGCTGTTGACATTCCCTCCGAAGGTGGCTGAAGTGGTTATAGTCCGCCTCATCTTTAGTCTGTTTATATGTTTTGTGCGCAATTTTCTTTTGAAAAATCAAACCTTTAAGTTCCTTAGAAAACCACTGTGGAAAGTTAACGGACGGCCTAAAAACCTTCACAGGGACAAATCGATCAAAACAAGAAAATAAAATTGAATAGAAATTCTGAACTGTGTCCGCTATATTATCCTCTATAACAGACTGCCAATTAAAGCTTAGGAAGTAATTATTAATTAAATCATAATCAGCATTCTTGAAGTCATAGTAAGGACATACATTTGGTTTTAGATTAATAGAGCAATTACTGAGAAATGATATGTTATTCATTATGTCTCTGACCTCAATATAAGTAACCGGTCTAAATGTAAAGCCAGGTCCCCTTTTAGTTGACGTTGAAGTGTTGATATTATTTTCTGCATTAAGACCCCCTAATAGTTTCTGAGCAATATTTACAAAATATTCATTAAAATCACTTGGTTGTACACTGATACTTGGGGATTTCTCCTTCTTACCGTTATTTTCCTTAATAATATTCCACATTACTCTAGATGGATTCTGGGCATTTCTTATACGGATGTCGTTATGTCTTTTTTTTGCATTAGCAATAGCTTTTTTATATTCTCGTCTGTAGAAATTTCGTTGCTGAAGCAAAAACTCGGTAGGGTTAGACCTATAGAGATCGTTAAAAAAGAACACCCATTCTCTGAACTCTCTCAAGTGATTGTCAAACCAAGGACATGGATTCACGTGATTTTTTGCCTTATATGTTTTTTCAGGAAAAGCAATAGTGAATGCCTCAGACAGTTCAGAAATAAATTGTGATAACTTTCCATTCAAGTGTATTGATTTGTTGTCAACAAAATTCCAAGAAATATTGTCAACGAGAGTGAAAAATTGCCTGCTGTGACCTCCGTGGATGTTTCGGGTGGCTCTGGAGATTCATAAAATGGTTGACGGTAGCTCCCATGGGCCAAAATGATCCGTCGCCAACATCACCAGCTGGAATGGAATTTGGAACACCGAGTTTAAATGAGCTTCTTTGGTTAGATTTCTTAGTCTTCATTTTTTCGCAGATGCATCTTTGTTTATATCCATTATCCCCAATATATTGAAGAATTTCATCGGAAGTAGTTGCCGGATCAAAGCCAGACACAAATAACCAGGTATATTTTTCAGCAATTCGCAGGGTTTGAATATTTTCTCTAGTGCCTTTACTTGGAGCCGGCCGATTGGAAAGTTGCACCATTTGACGTTCTTTTCTCTTACGCCCATATTCCACCGTTTTAAATCCATCATTTTCATCATCATTTTCCGTGATGTTATTGTTTTTTTTTCCCCAAAATCTCATTTAGCTTTTTTGAGGTTAATGCGAGGTTTTCGGTATTTATGTTTTCTACTTCATCGACCGTCAGTTTTGACGCTTCTTTTTTTGAATCTGTTAATGTTATGTTTTCAGTATTTATGGTTTCTACATTATCAACCGCGCTAGGTTTTCTTGCATTTGAACTATTCCTAACTTCACTGGTTGCGTGTCCACTGTTGCCAAGCTTATCATTAGGCATTCCCGCGTTTTTCTGTTTACTTTTTGTGTTTTCAGCAATTTTCAGTTGTTTTTCCAGGCAATCAACCCTCTCTTTAAGAGTTTCCTCATTTTCTTCTAGAATCCTGACCTTATTTATGAGCTTTTCAATTGATTCTCTCAGATTAGATATTAAGGTTACCTCATCGCCAGAATCTTCTACATGAGCACAAGCGGCCTTTTTTAGCTCAGCCGACTGTTTTAAACACGACGGATGAAACACACAATTGCACTTTTTACATTTAACCACTGTGGAAACGTCTTTCTTACAATGAAAACAAGAATATTTCACTTTTTTCGGTCCCAAACTTTCATCAGACCTTTCACTGCCCGCCATCTTGTAATGATGGCACCATGTCAACTTGGGATCCAGATACACACCCAGAAACCGAACGCTCTCACTGTTACTGAACTCAGATCTCTAAGTGAAAAATACATTTCCTTAGTTTTTGCGTCATTTAGGCATAACTGATTAGCTGAAAACCAGTCATTTAGGCTTGCCCTTGTCTGCCCAAGTAATCCCCGCGCAACTGACAGGTCACGATGGACATTCAGAGCTGTGGTATCGTCTGCAAATAAAATAATTTCACCATTATCACTCAACTACTGGGATCAGTTCAGCGGCGATTCCTTAAGTGCCAGGCGCTAAAGGATGATGGTGTCTACCCTGCAAGGGGCTTCGACCATTATACACTGCTCACGAGGTATGGCGAACTGCCTCTTGCGAAAAGGAGAGAGATGCAATCCGTAAAATTTCTATTTAAGTTACTGAACAACATTATCGATTGTCCTTCTCTTTTACAAAGAATTTCCTTTCGTGTACCACGCCCTGAATCCAGACAGCGACTTGCCTTCAACTTGGACACCGCCCGATCCAACATACTATATCATAGTCCAATTTACTTTATGTGTAAGAACTTTAATTCCATTGGTGACACGTGTGACATTCACAACGTTAATTTAACTTTTATTTTAAATCACATGCGCACGGTCGATGCCGGAGATTAAATGTTGAACATCGCTAAATTGATCTTTCTTCATTGTTTTCTATTGTATATTTTGTTTGTAGTCTTCTATTGTGGTTTTGTAATTTTGTAATTTACTTAAGATATACTATAACTTCTTATATATACTTTCAATTTCCTGTAATTGGGTATTTAACCTGTTGGAAATAAAGGCTTATTATTATTATTATTATTACTTTTATGTCGTTAATATAAATAAGAAATAGGACCGGTCCCAGCACAGACCCCTGCGGTACCCCAAATCTCACAGGTAGTGTATTAGACTTATTCCCGTTCAAAGAAACAAATTGTTCCCTGTCAGTGAGATACGAATCAAGAAGATCCACGCTATCAGTAGTAAAGTTATAGCTTTTCAGTTTTGCAATCAGTAAGCTGGGGGAGACAGTCAAACGCCTTTGTTAGATCACAGAACAAAGACGCTGTATACCCACATTCCTCATATCCACTATTGATAATTTCGATGATCTTGTCAATTGCCATGACAGTAGAGTGTGCCTCTCTGAAACCAAATTGTCTAACATTAAACAAATTACATTTTTCGAAATGGGTAACTAACTGGTTTTTAAGAGCTTTTTCAAAAATTTTCCCAAAGACCGGAATGATGGAAATTGGTCTGAAGTTTCCAGGGACATCCTTAGGCCCCTTTTTATGAACAGGAATTACTTTGGAGATTTTGAGGCATTTTGGAAACACACTCTTCCGCAGGCATTCATTATATAGTCGGGTTAATGGTATATAAATTTCATTTGCAATACATTTTATAATTTTGGTATTAAAACCATAGAAATCTCTACTGTCCTTGTTCTTTAAATTAAACATGATATCTCTCACCTGAATAAAAGTCAATTCATGAAACGAAAAGTTCTGAGGGCCCACAATCGTCTCAGAAAAATACTCAGCACTCGACCTGGAAGCCACTGGCATGGTGTTGATCAATCTCTCAACCTCCCCAACAAATAAGTTATTAAAATCGCTGGGGCATAGGTGAGTTGACGTAATATTATCCTTAGATTTGTTTTTGTATTTACCTATAACCTGCCACATATCTCTGGGGCCGTTTGAAGAGCCGCCAATAAAATCATCATTTGCCCTCACCTTATCCTGCCCGATCGCACGTCTATACTTGATTCGAAATTGTCGGACGATGTTCGGCATCCCAGGAATGTCCCCTGATCTCGACATGTCAGTCAGAAAACCCAAAGTTTCCCGCATTTTACGCAGCTCGTCAATAAACCAAATTATCACCGGGTCGCTGTTGACAAAAGGTCTATTCCTCAGAGGAAAGGCAGCCTCAACCACCTCCACAACACGATTCAAAAACACCTCAAACTTAGCATCAACAGTCAGCTCGGTGTTCTCCAAGAAAGACCAATTTAAATCTTTCACCAATGTATTAAGCAAAAAAAGGCCCTTCTGAGTAATTGGCCTGGTCATACAAATTACAAATAAGGCTAAAATAAGCAAGCATTGTCAGATCAATAATGGCAGATCTTTGTGTAAGATTATGTTGAATGATGCTGAAGTTCAAGAAGCTTCGGGGAGCTTGGACGATAAAAAAGGAGCAGGACCGGCTGAAATCCCGGCCATCATTGCAAAAAAGTTGCGCGGCTTCACTGTGCGTGCCACTTACATCACTTTTTAACCAATCTCTTTCCACTGGCATTTTTCCAGATATATGGAAAGTTTCAGCTATTGTTCCAATTTATAAAAATGGTCCAAGAAATAAAGTCAAAAATTACAGACCTATCAGTAAACTCTGCACATTCTCCAAGCTCTTCTAAAAACTTGTTTATCCAGATAGATTTACACAGATTTTAGTAAAGCATTTGACAAGATTTGTCACAATTCATGCTTCAAGGGCTGGCAGAGATGGGGATCTGTGGTGATCTGCTTGGATGGATTGAATCGTATCTACTGAATAGGTCAATGTTTGTGGCTTTTCTATGGTTCTGTTCGGAGAGATTTTCTCCGCCTTCAGGTGTACCGCAGGGCTCTCATCTTGGCCCTCTATTGTTTGTTATTTACATTAATAACACTTTGCTTCAGGTACTGCCTGTTTTTTGCCACGCCGATGATCGAAAATCTTTCTTAGAATTAACTCTGTTTCGTACTCTATTAATAACTTGGTAAAATTTTGTGATAAGAATCAACTATTTTTGAATTTTGATAAATGCTCCGTCATGACCTTTTCTCGTGGATCAACAATTGTTAGTCATGACTATAAACTGGGTAATGCTTCTTTAAAAAGAGTTCTCCATATCAAGGATCTGTGAGTGCTATTTGATACTAAAATGACATTCCATCTCCACATTGATAAACTTGTTAATGAGCGTAACAGAATCTTGGGCTTTATAAAAAGACAATGTGTTGATTTTCATAGCTCTAAAACCATAATTACTCTATACTATTCAGAATGCACCTTTGGTGAGAATAGTAAAGGTCTGCTAATTTGCATTGTACTGATTATAATTTTGATTTTTTTTGCCACAATTTTACCATCGTTTAAAAAGAATCTTAAGTTAAGGCTTTTCGAATAGTGCTTACTTCATGAATTTTTGTGATGTATAATTCCCTGTGTGGAATTTGTCATGGAATAATATTGGCTGTATATTGGTTTGGGTAATGTGATACGTTGTACCTCTTTTCCTTTGTTACTGTATAAGAATAAAAATAATATTAAATAAGTAGATATTACTGTAAAACGTGTTACAAACTGTTATTATATTATAACTTTAGTCAATTGTAATAACAGGATACTATTTTTGGACCTGTTCCGTTTGTATCTTAAAGACTGTAATAAATAAATAAATAATTAAATAATTTTGAAAATCCTAGATTCGATCAATCAATATATTTTTTTTAAATCTGAAATTTGAGTTAACTTTGCTGCAGTAGAAATACAGAATTTAAAAGATATTGGCTAGAATGATCTCAGAATGCTCTATCACAGCTCAGATGTGATAGAGCATAAGTAACCCAAATTAATACGCAACCCTTATAGTGGAACATCTCATGAGTAGCTTTTTATTTAATGCGATAATATCATCCCTAGATCTTAAATTGTTACAAGTAGAAATACCCCAAAATTTGGTGATTAATTTATATTCTGTCTTGATTTTTTAGTTTCATACAGAATGTTCTACTTAAACCGTAAAATAAAGCTCTTGAGCATTATTGAAATGTATTATTTATTTATTTATAAGTTATATCAATACTTATTAGAATGTATTTTGCAGAGAATCCAAATCAGAAGTAAATTTTTCTTTGGAAAAACCTTCTTCTATCAAATATGAAATCACAACTTTTGAAAGTGTAAGGGATGATTTAGGTCGCAGGTAAATAGAAGTTATTGTATTTTATTATTATTCACATTGAAATAATAACCTTCCTGAAACCTGAAACCTTTTAAAGAAAAGTAATATTTTTAGGGGATCTTCAGATAAAGCTGACAGTCGTTTAGATGAGGATGCTACCATTAAGACAGAAATTAAAACCGACCCGGATTTGTAAGTAACTGATTTTAATAATTCTTATGATCGCATCAGTAACAAGTGTCAGTTTCAGTGGTCTGTACACTATTCGGGCTTAGGTTCAGTAAAATTCTTTGTTTTTTTTTTTTAATTTTTTTTGGTGTTAGAGATATTTACCAAAACGCTTCCTGCTGTGATTTGATCAACAAACGCGAGTCCATGTGACGCAAATGAATGACGAGCCCTTTGTACACACTTCTTGTCGATTTAGTTAAACATAGTGTATTCTGCAACACCATACAAAATATTGTTACATGTCAATTGCCATGTTTGGAGGAAATCTGGAAATGGCGAGAGGGTGGCCTTGAAAGGCCACGGCATTTGGGCCCCATTGGACCCCCTGTGCATCCTCCCTAGGTCAACCAATGCATCTAGGCCATCGACCAGCTTAGTGTTGTAAAAAAGGCGGCGATGTTTCCCTAGGAGGCTGTTCTGAGAAAAGCCATGGTTGGCCATCATTTTCCCAAAATGGATTCCCTTAGTTCCGAAACACAGCAGCGTCGCAATGGCAGAGCAGATGCTCTACTGTTTCGTCTTCTGGTTCATAGCCTCTGCATAGAGGTGTCTCGCATAGTCTCATTATGCAGAGTTGCTTTTTTAGCTGGCAGTGTCCAGTCAGAATCCCCACCATGAGTCATAAGTTCTTCCTTGACATACCCAGGTATGCCTTTGCTGCAGACTCATTAGGGTAGCTTCGTAACTATCTGGACAGTCGACAGTTAGTTGCTTCGTCCCATCTAAAGTTTTCATCGGTGATCTTTTTTATCATATGTTACATATGAAAAAAGAAAATCATATGATATGTATCAACGTCGCAATAGGTAGGTTTGAAGGACCAGCTCCCATAATGTTTGAACCGTCTGCCTTTCTAGCCAATTTATTCGCTGACTTGTTGCCTTTAACCCAGTACACAGAAATTCTATTTTTGCGGGCGGCATCGTCCAGTAAATTGTGGCATTTTACTACTGACCTGGCTGTAGATTTTAATATGTTCTTGTTCTTCCAAGATGACGGAAAATGAAGGTGTTTTGTCGATAGCTAGTGAAGAAAATAGTGTTTTCTGGTGAAAAAAATTTGCAAGAAGCATTAAATGTGTTAAGTGTTTAGTATATTTCCATAGCCAATGTATTGTAAAATCGCCAGGCTTCATTGTTCAGGGAATAAACGAGGTAGTTTGTGCTGAATGCCATGACAAGGCCGATCTTACGATCGCCGATAAACTGCGGTTTTACGCCCAAAACAACGGATTGTTGAGCTCCTTGGTTATGAGCCTAAATGAGATCAACGACCTACTCCGTGATAAAGTGTATTTTCTGGAGAAAAAACTGGAAATTGCAGAAAAATCGGAAATTAAACCGTCGAGGGATCCTGTCACCCTTCCCGCCATTTCCTCAAGTCCCCCTGTTGCCCCTCAACCAGCAAACGTCAATGCCATTAATGACAATGACAGAAATGACAGTGTAAAACTGGTGCATTTTAAGATCCTTTACAGGCGTAGCCGACTATATCAAAATCGGCCTCTCCTATTGGTCGATCCGCATGGCCCTCCGCTCGCTACGGGGGCTCAAGTAAAGGAAACTAACCAGGTGCTAACCCAATCTAACCCAAGACGTACCCAAAATCAAGAAAAAACTATTTAGAAACATTATCTTTAAAAAAATAAATAAAAAAAAAGCAACGGGGTTGAACCCGTGCCTTCCAGGTGGGACCCAACTGTCTAAACCTCTACACCACGAGAGCTCTTGCGAGAAATTGGTTGCATCACAAAGACATTGTAATACGAGATGGATCGACCAATAGGAGAGGCCAATTTTGATATAGTCAGCTACGCCTGTAAAGGATCTTTAAATGCAAAACTGGTACCAACCAGATTTACCCAACCAGACAGTACGGAAATGGCCTCTGCTACGGAACCATGCTTGTCAATGTCAACGTCAGACGGAACTTTAACGTGTCACGCGAACCACGTTAATGTAAACACTGTGCAGGAGTCAGTCCCAATCCCAATAGTAAATGAGTCCACAGTTTTCCCAAAAAACAGTAATGTGGAATCTCTAAGCACTGTTACCGCCAAGTCATCAACTTCCAGGCAAGAAGGACCATAACGACCGAATCACGTCCTCTCAAGTATCTAGGGCAGTCGCTTTAGCACAAAAAAAGTCCACCTTGACCCAAGGCGGTGAAGAAAGGTACGCCGATGTTTTCGTTGAAAATCAGGAATGGACAGTAATTCAACGGAAAAAGCATAAACCCATCAAAAATATGCGACCAGAACCCCTGAGGGGTACCAATGGGACTCCATCAGTTCTGAAAATAGCTGAAAAAATTGCTTTCCTCTTTATCTCTGGACTTGCACCCGAGACTGAAAGTCACACTATAATTGACTTTCTGAAAACTCACAATCTACATAAAATCTGTGTGTGTGAAAAAATGAACACATTGAGGAAAAACATCTACAGTTCCTTTAAGCTTGCTGTCCCCATATCTACCAGGGAAAAATATATTTCAACTAAGCTTTGGCCTGCAGGAACGGTGGTGAACCATTTTCTAAACATCCAACGCCAACTTATGGTGAAGTCGAAAACCTTGATGGATCAGTCGAAGCAACAAATAAGAAATTAAGGGTTCTGCATCTCAACATACAGTCCCTTAGAAACAAAATCGACTTAATGGAGGCATTCCTGGCTGACAAGGCCCATGATGTTGTCTGCTTATCCGAGCATTGGATGACTGAGGTGGAAGCAGGCTGCCTGGGGTTGGATCAGTTTGAGCTAGCGAGTGTCTTCTCTAGGGTTAGTACTACTTATGTGAGGAAAGATTTAAATTTTTCAACCATAAATTTTGTTAGTAGTTTTAGTATTGAGAAGTGTTTTGAATGTTGTGCTATTTGTCTGAATGATTTTAATATTTATATAATAACTGGAGGCAATTTTAATACTCTCCTCAACGTATTGGAGGGTTTACTAAATAGGTTTGGCACCAGTAAGAACATTATTTTAACAGGGGATTTAATGTCCATTTTGGTACCACACAGAACCATTCATTACAACTTTGTGATCTCTTACAAACCTTTGGCTTTAAGCAAACAATAACTCAACCCACAAGGGATGGCTCTTGCCTTGACAATATGTTCGTGAACTTTTGCACTGTGGATTTTGTCGCCTCTGTTATGGATGTAAGTATCTCTGACCATCTGGGCCAGGAGATTGAGGTATTTGTTCGTAGTAGGGTTGTCCCCGTTGTTGAAAAAAAAATTGCAGACCAATCACTCAGGCTGGAACAAATAAATTTTATTATTTGATTAGCTCATCTAATTGGGAATTTGTTGATGATCCTAACTCTGATATCAACGGTAAATTTGTCAAATTCTTGGAAATTCTCCAAACTGCCTGCCGGAACTCTTTCCCTGAAAAAACATATACAGTAAGGCCAGACCAGGGTAGAAAGATCAGTTGGTTTGATGTATGATGGGTCTCTAAGGGCCATGAGAGACCACGTTGGGTTTCTCAAGGAATGGAGTGAACAGTACGGCCATGCAGGAGCTCGACAGGAGTACAAAACCTTTAGAGTGAAATACAAAAAAGCCATGTGGAACGCTAAAATAGAAGCTAATGATTTTTACATATAGTCTTCTAATAATCCATCCAAAACCATCTGGCAAGTAATAAACTCAAAAACAAATAAACATAAAAAAACAACACTCAAATAATCAATGCACCATAACACAAATAAATTTAATGACTTTTTCTGCAATATTGGACATGAAACAAGTAGTACCATCCCTCCCTGTCAAGGAGATCCTGTCGAGCTCCCGTCTGGCCTGGATGTAAAACAGTCTTTTGATTTTGGCTCTGTGTTTTTTTCTGAGGTCAGAGACATTATCTGCCAACTGAAAAATAAAAACAGCACAGATATCTTTGGACTTAATTCTAAACTTATAAAATCCATTAAGCACATTATAACCATTCCTTTGACTAAGCTTATAAATCATTGTTTTCGAGAAAATATATTCCCAGATATTTTAAAGATTGCCCAAGTTACTCCCATTTTTAAAAAAGGCGACCCAAATCCATCCATCTCTTTGTTGCCTATTATCTCAACGATCCTGGAAAAGTGCCTTGCAAAGCGACTGCTTTACTTCTTTGAACAAAATAACCTATTTACTCCCTGCCAATTTGGCTTTAGAGGTGGGAGAAATACCACTATGGCAATTCTTGATCTTGTGTCTTATATTTCAGATTCTTTTAACAAAATGGAATTTGCAGGGGCCTTATTCTGCGATTTAAGTAAGGCATTTGATTGCGTCAACCATCAGATTCTTATAAAAAAACTCAAAAAATACAATTTTTCAAATTCCAGTATTTCCTTGATAGAATCGTATTTAGAGAATAGAACCCAAGTTGTTAAGGTTGCTGGGGTCTCTTCTGTGCAGGGTGAACTGGATATTGGCGTACCCCAAGGCTCCATATTGGGCCCAATTCTTTTCCTCATTTTTATATATGATCTACCCCTTATCGATCGTAGAATATTGTTCACTCTGTTTGCTGATGATACCACAGTTACTGTGTCGACCAATTCCATATTAAATACTTTAGCAGAGCTCGACAGGCTTAAGAGTATTGTTGAAGAGTGGTTCTCTGCAAACAGGCTACTCCTTAACAACGAAAAAACAAATAAAATGCTATTCTCTCTCTCAGAAATATCGAAGGCGTGAATGGGGACTTGGGGGTTGAATTTCTCGGGCTACGGATGGACGAGGTGCTGCGTTGGAATGTATATATCCAAACTGTGAATGAGAGGTTGAACTCCGCACTTTTCGCCCTTTGCTCTCTATCAGGATGTTCCTCAAGGTCCACGCTTAAAATAGCTTACTTTGGTCTTTTTCATTCAATTTCTTCCTATGCTGGCATACACCCCAAGCAGATCGAGTATTTAAACTGCAGAGGAAAGCCATCAGAATCCTGGAAGGTCTCGACTACCAAGACTGTTGTAGGGAAGCATTTAGAGCCCAGGGCATACTTACTATTCCTTCTTTATACATCCTTGAGAATTTGCTGCATATTCACAAAAACAGAGGCGACTATATGACTCATGCAGGGGTTCACGGACATAATACTAAATCTAGAGATAAGCTGGTTCCCATGTACTAACGAATCGTGAGGTGTCAGAATGGTCCAGGATACTGGGGTGTTAAGCTTTTCAATAAAGTACCTTATGATGTGCAAAGCCTACCCTATGTACGCCCCCTATAACTTTTTTATTTTAAGTGTCACAAAAAAATTAAAAGTATGGTTATGTAGGTACTGAAAAATACTTTTTTTCTGCGTATAAAAAATATTGGAAAAGATATCAGTATACAGGGAACACCAAAAAGTTAATTTTTTTTTCAATGGAACACCCTATATATGAATTTATTTTTAGATTCCTTGTAAAATTCTAAGCATATTTTATGTATGATGTTATACCTCTAAAGTTAGTAGTTTCACAGCTATAAACAGTTGAAAATCGGTACTTTGGCTACTTTTTACCTTGGTAGCAAGAAGATCATTAGAGATGGAGTAAAATAAATTTCACATTCCTATCTTAACTTTTCAAGAGCTATCTGACGGTACTAACTGGCAGGCGGTACCAAATCTGGTACTTCGGTAGGTACCATAAGTTAGCACCATCAGATAGCTCTTGGAAAGTTAAGATAGGAATGTGAAATTCATTTTACTCCATCTCTAATGATCTCAATCAATCAATAACATTTATTTACTACATTACATAATTTGGCAGACCTAGGCCGCCGCTATATATTTTAACATGTTTTACGCGGTTGTATTTGGTCCATAGCTACGCATTGACTCACACAACACTCGCGTTTTGACAAACACCTACGGACGCAGGGGGCTGGTGTCGGCCCTGTATCAGCGGCAGTCAGTGGCAATGTGGTAAAGATATCAGATTACATAGGCTGATGCCTTTCAATCGTGCTCCGTTATTGGTTACCTAATGGTATATTAGCCGTGCAATGGATGTTTATGCGTGTGTTTACCGGTTTTGTGTAGGGAAAAATCGTAAAACCCTACTTCTCGTTTGGACGCTACAACATTGATATGTACAGAAAATATGTACAATGAGTGTCTATTTACAATATTTACATATATACAGTTATTTGGATAGTATATAGTATACTTCCAGTTCAGGGAGTTGGAATTTTCATGGCGTGCAATCTAAGCTCACTGCACGAACATTGCATTTCATCGGTTCTTGGCATACTGCCGCGATTCGGTTGAGGTAGCCGTTTTATAGCAGGCTCTAGTCCCTTGACAAGCCCCACTCCCTTTGTCCGAGCAATGGTGGGAGGGGCCTGCCACTAGACTAGTCGATCTGCTGGATATACTCGAAGCTGCTTTCTGCGCTCCTGATGGATTCACTTTTTTATGATAGAAAAAGTGACCATAGGGGCCTTGTTGGTTATTTTATGTGTTTGGGATTTATATTATATTTACATTATTTACATAGTTGCGAGTTTACGGAGGTTCTAGCTCTTTATAAAATAGTAAAGTGTTCCTGTATATGGGGCCATAGCGAGGAATGCTCAGTGGATCATATCTTGCATCTGCAATCCTCGCTGTCACTGGCGATCCTCTTATGCCGAACTCGAAGAATTTGCTTGCCGTTCTTTCTATGAACTGGTCAACGTACTCTACGTTAGTCATTCTGTGCAAATCTTCGGTTCTGACATGATCGAAGACCGTCAAAGACAGCGCTGATCGCAGATACCTATTTTGTAGGACTTGGATTCTTTTGATATGTGTTTTGGCGGCGGAGCACCACACGGGGGCCCCATATAACAGTGCAGGGCGAATAATGGCTTTATAAATCGTTAGTTTATTTGCTGGGCTCAAATACGCTCTTGTGGCTATAAGCGTATGTAAGCCTTTCCGTATTGCCTCGTTTTTTGCACGAATCGCGGCTATATGTTTTGCGAAGCGTAATTTCGCGTCAAAGACGATACCTAAATATTTGACGTTTTCCTTGGGCAATATTTCGACGCCGTTCACGACGAGCGGAGTCATCTCCGTGTCCTTTCTTTTGTGAGTAAATATGCCAAGTTCCGTCTTAGACGCATTTAGGTTTATCTTCCAGTTTGTAAAATATGGCAAGATTAAATTCATATGAGCTTCCAAGTTAGTTTTGGCCATTTGCGCAGTCGACGATTGCGTGTAAATCGCACTGTCGTCCGCGTAAAAGGCACAGGAGTTCAAGGGATGAGACGGATAGTCAGCTATATAATGACTAAAGAGCTGAGGTGAGAGTACTGTTCCCTGTGGTACACCGGAGATGATGTGCCTTTCTGTTGAGACACTACCCTGGATTCGCACAGAGAAGGTGCGATCTTCCAAATACGACACGATGAACGCTCCTAGATGCAATGGGAGACTGTGTGTTACAAACAGTTTGTATATCAAACCATCGTGCCATACTCGGTCGAAAGCTTTCTCAATGTCTAGCAGCAACAACGCGGTGAGCTTATCTTCGTTGTAGCCATTCGTTATATCCTGTGCTAGTTTCGCCGCGAGCATAGTGGTGCTATGGCCGCGGCGAAAACCGAATTGCTCCGGTGGGAGGACGTTAAGCTTGTCTACCGCGTCGTTGATTCTAGACATGAGAAGCTTCTCTGTCACTTTTCCGAGGGTATTTAGCAAAGAGATCGGTCGATATGAGGCCGGGAGCCTCGTATCTTTGTTCGGTTTGGGAAACAGTATAATCTCAGCTCTTTTCCAGGGAGTAGGAAAATGCTGAAGGCGGATAGTTTCATTGGCAATATGCAGGAAGTGAATGATGGCTTTATTCGGTAGATTCTTCAGCAGAATGTACGGAATGCCATCAGGGCCGGGAGCTTTATTCTTGGGGAGACGACAGAGAGTTTTGCGGATCTCCTGTGGCGTGATCAAGAGCTTTGTCAGCGTTGACGGGGGAATGGGGTACTTCCTGCTCTTAAACAGGCGTGCAATGTGAGTGATTTGCTCATGATGATGGGTTACGTCAGGCGTCTCTCCATAGACACTCTCTAGGTGGTCCGCAAAGGCTTCCACTTTCTCACGGTTTTCGATTAGAACATTACCCTGAAAATGAATTTCCGGGTAGTCAGTGGGGCCTCCGCGGACGCGCCTAGCGAGCTTCCATACAGAGCCGTCTTCTTGACTTATAGAGTTGGCAAAAGTCATCCATCTATCATTGCGAAAAGCGCGGATCTGTGTCCTTATTTCTCCTGTCAGTGCTGTAACACGAAGTCTGTCGACTCGCGCTCTGTTTCTCTGCCATCTCCTTCGAATGCGGTTACGGAAGGAGATTAAGTTCAGGATGGTGTCAGGAAGGAATTCTGTGAACGTTTGTCTTTCAACAACCGGGCACAAGGCGTCTCTGACGTGCTGGATGTTTGTGACTAAGGTTCGGACTTCGTTTTCGAGTTCAGGGATGCTGTCTATTTGCCTAGGAATGACCGTTTCCTCGTTCATTCTTCTTCTAAACTTCTGCCAATTTAGATTGCGGTATGAAAGCAACGTGTCCTGCGTAGGTTGCGGTCCACCTCGCAAACCGATCTCTATTGGCAGGTGATCAGAATTCAGAATATTCAGCTCTCGCAGCTGCGAGTAGTTGGCCACTCTTCGAGAAATAGCGACATCCAACAACGATGCAGTGTGGTAATTTGCCGCGTAGTAGGTAGGATTGGGGGTGCAATGAAATGCAATGTCCGGGTAGCGCTCCAGTATCCTATGAAGCAAGCGTCCCTTCCCGTTGGTTCTGCCGCCCTAGTCGACGTGCAGGGCATTCACGTCCCCCAACAGAATGGTCCGCTTGCTCACAGGTAGGAGATTTAGAAAATCTTCTTCAAACAGCTGGAGTTGCGGGGGAGCGTAAACGCCGATCACCCGCAGACCACTTGTCAGCTCGATAGCCACATGCTCAATGCGGGAACGCAGGTTATTAATTTGCTTAAATACCAGTGGTCTACGGATGAGACAGGCCACGCCTCCACGCGCAAATTTCAGTTCGAAATCCGGCTCAAGATTGATTTCGCATAATATAATGATACTAGCGTTTGTGTGATATAGGAAATGCTTAAATTCAGCGAGCTTAGACCGCAGGCCATTACAATTCCAACTTACGATTTTTATATACATTTAAAAAGCGTATTTGCTCATTTCTTCCGAGAAGAAACGCATCGACGCTTGAAGTATTTCTATAGCGATTGCCGTTCGACGCGTATTTTTCCAAGCAGAGAATGAGTTGGTCAAGATCGACTAAATTATTAATGCGATTGACTACATTTTGCAGTGAATTCAGTTTATTAGAAATGTTAGTTTCGGGGAGTTTATTTTGAAATCTGTTTTGAGCAATCTTAGATTCTGATGTTTTACCACTATTGCCACTAACCTGACGTGCATTAAAGTCCTGTTCGGGTCTTCTTCCTGCTTGTTGGTTGCCCTTGAGCGGGGGGAAGCTTCGCTGGTATTCTTTTTCGTTTTCTGCAGCGTTATTCTGTTTATTTTGCCACGCAGGTCTTGCTGGCGGTGGCGCTGGTTTGAAATTTTGCTGTTGCTGTTTAGCGTTCTGGTTGGGTTGAAGTTGTCCTATTTTGAAGTGGTAAACAGGACAGTCTGTGCTAATCGAGCGGTGCTCGGCCCCACAGTTTGCACATTTTACAAAGTCAGCATTACAATTTATAATTTCATGCTTCCCTGCACATTTCGAGCATGAAATCTGCCGCTTACAGTATGTTGCTGCATGACCATATGCCTGACACCTTTTACACTGCATCAGTGGTTTTACATTACGTCTGTTTTCCCAGGATATTCTTACGTTTAGCATAGTTTTAATCTTTTGATTCAGATGCTTGAGCGTAATATTCGCGTCAAGCACAACCAAATAAAGGGAGCGAAGAGTCTTCTTCATTTCGAAGACTGATTTGACATTTAAATCGTGTTCATCAAGGAGAGCGGTCTTGATGTCATCTTGTGTCACATTTCCGTCTAGTCCTCGGAGGACGAAAGCATGCGACTTTTGTGCTTGTTGGGCATATGAGTGGTACTCTGTGCTTTCTCGCTCCAGGTGCCTTTTCAATGTATCCCAGTCTTTATCGAGTTGGCAATATACTATTACTGAGTTACGTGTATATTTTAAGTCGTATTTTTCGATCTGCATGGTGCGTAAATCATTTCTGAGGGAGTTGTGATCTGCCGGGCGTCCTTTTATGACTATTGGGGGTGGCTGTGCCGCATTGGCCTTAATCGGGGTTTTCGATTTAGGCTTGGGCTTAGTTTTGGTTAGTATCTGCCGTCTGGCCGGGACGGACGACGCGATACTGCTTGTTTCCTCAAATTCCGTATCTGATAGAGGCTGGAATTTGTTTGATGTCGGTACGGGGGTAGGCACCCCAAAGTCCAAGTTAACTATTCGAAAATTCTTTCGAAAAGGGATAGTTTTAAACGGGACTTTGAAAGTTTGCGTCTCGTTTGTGTCTATCAGGGGGGCAGGATCGATTTGTGGTGTAGGCGGTGCTTCCAAGTTGGGAGGGGCCTCTTCACTAGGTCGCTCTGCATCTTTCGGTCCTGTTTTTTGCACCTGTTTTTGTGTTGGCAGTTTTTCGGCAAGTTTTTGTTTTTTGGTGTTTGCCTGGCTTTCAGGCGAGCTATTGCTTTCTTTACTTTCATTCGCAGGATCTTTTTTGCGTCTTCCAGTGTCGATTTTTGCTTTTGCAGCAGGGCGCTTTTTGCACAACTG
Source organism: Pissodes strobi (assembly GCA_016904865.1). Taxonomy (NCBI): domain Eukaryota; kingdom Metazoa; phylum Arthropoda; class Insecta; order Coleoptera; family Curculionidae; genus Pissodes; species Pissodes strobi. The sequence goes on from MU186437.1 coordinate 79,408, forward strand.
TATATGCTTCTCGGTGAAATGTACTCTGCTTCTTAAAATTGCAGTTTTCACCTCACGATGCTCAGTCGCAGAGTTAAAAATTTGCAGTAGATGTGCACATTCATTACACACATACATATTAACCTCCAGTTTGGAGATAGTTCGGTTGGCGATCTCTTTGTTCAGAAGCCTGTCGGCGTCAGAGTCGACGGACATTTGTGACAAAGTGTCTTCGTCACCGTCCATTATAGGTAGAATCGGGGCAATGCCCCCGCACAATAAAAATGAACCACTAAAGGGTGCTTTCTGGACTGTAACCTCGGTTACGACTAGAAATAATGATAGATTCTAGTGCTAGAAATCCGCGATTTGATCGATTTAAAAAATCTCGCAGTGCTCTTTCACCCGGAACACCAACAGGTCCTATTCGAATAACGATTCGCATAGGAGTCCTCTAATGATCTCCTTGCTACCAAGGTGGAAAGTAGCCAAAGTACCGATTTTCAACTGTTTATAGCTGTGAAACTACTAACTCTAGAGGTATAACATCATACATAAAATATGCTTAGAATTTTACGAGGAATCGAAAAATAAATTCATGTATAGGGTGTTCCATTGAAAAAAGTTAACTTTTTGTTTTTCCCTGTATACTGATCATTTTTCTAATATTTTTTATACGCAGAAAAAAAGTATTTTTCAGTACCTACATAACCATACTTTTAATTTTTTTGAGACACTTAAAATAAAAAAGTTAAAGGGGGGCGACATTATAGGGGATCACCCTGTACCCTTCAAACGCAAAATAAAACTACTTTTGGTTCAAAACTCTTTTTATTCACTCCAGGAGTTTGTAAATTTGAACATTTAGACAGCAGACTATTAAATGTGTTGATTTCTTAAATTTTTTTTCTACTACCGTGCGTAAAATACTCACTTTACGCACTCTCTAAGATTCGTAAAATAGGCCTTTTTAATGTGCAGTGCGTAAAGTAAGTTATTTTACGCACTAGTGCGTAAAGTAAAGCTGACATA